>PISW01008510.1:0-72833 GCA_004023785.1 Mungos mungo | reverse complement strand
AGTAAATCACAGAAAGTTTGAAGAGTAGAAAAATAGAAAGGAGACAGATGAAAAGAAATGTCGACCTAGAGGAAACTGGTGTGGCTTTAATAGTCAAGGATAAACCATTATTAGGAAACAATGATGTGATTATTTATAATAACAGAATAATTACACATAAATAAATACAGAATTAAAGGGCTTGCCACATCATGTTACAAGGTTCAGGCTGGAAAAGTTCTGAACGTGTATGATCTGAAGACATGAGTTCAAAATATATAAAGCTGAGTTTCCTGACTTTTCTTTTTGCCTTAAAATTTTTTTAAATTTAATTTTGAGAGGGAGAGAGAGACAGAGACCCAGACAGAGCGAGAGTTGGGTGGGGGGGGGGGAAGGCAGTAAGAGTGGGGGGTGAGGCACAGAATCCGAAGCAGCTCCAGGCTCTGAGCTGTCAGCACAGACCCCATTGTGGGGCCCGAACTTACAAACGGTGAGATCGTGACTTGAGTTGAAGTTGGATGCTCAACCGACTAAGCCCCCCAGGTGCCCCATCTTTTTGCCTTTCTTTTGTATATCCCAGACTGGGTACCAGAGAAGGTAGCAACCCAAATGTATCAACAGGTGCAAAAAAAAATGTCCGACAAAAGTCTGTCTTCTTGAGCCAAAGAGTCAGAAAAGAGGCATCTGGGAGACCCAGGACCATCTTAGATAATGTCACTCTGCTCCAGCCGAGCAGAAAGAACCGTCTCCAGGATCATCCCACCAGCAAAATGTAAAATAATTGAGATCATACCGAGAGTGCTCCCTGGCCATAATGGAATTAAAATAAAAATTGAATCACAGAAAGGTAACAGGAAAATCCCCAAACTCCTGGAGACTAAAAAATACACTTGTCAGTGATCCATGGGTCAAAGAGGAAGTCTCAAGAGAAATAAAAAATACATTGAACTGAATGAAAATTGGAAAACATCATATCAAAATGCACGGGACACAGTGAACAAAGTGCCTAGAGCAAAATCTACACTTAATGCTCACTTAGAAAGGGAATATAGTCGTCTCAAATCAGTATTCAAGCTCCCACTGTAAGAAGTTAGAAACAGAAGAGCGAAGGGAGCCCAAAGCAAGTAGAGGGAAGAAAATAATAAAGAGAAGAGCAAAAATCAACGCAGTCAAAACAGAAGAACAACAGAGAAGGTCGGTGAAACAAAAAGCTGGTTCTTTGAGGAGACTGATGACATTGACAAATGCCTTGGGGCACCCGGGCGGCGCAGGCGGTGAAGCGTCCGACTTCGGCTCAGGTCCTGATCTCGTGGTTCGTGAGTTCAAGCCCCACGTTGGGCTCTGTGCTGACAGCTCAGGGCCTGGAGTCTGCTTCGGATTCTGTGTCTCCCTCTCTCTCTCTGCCCCTCCCCCGCTCTCGCTCTCTCTCAAAAATAAATTTAAAAAATTAAAAAAAATGTTTGATAAGCACAAGTAACAGTCTCCATCCGCTCAACAGATCGGTGGCTGTGCGCCTTAATCACGGACAAACACACATTCTTCTAAAGCACAGGGACCGTCAGTGAGAACTAGCCACGTGGACACCACCCATACAGCAAGCCTCAACACAACTGGAATAAATCGTATCATCCAGACTTTCCTGCAATTAACTTAGAGCTCAGTAAGGAGAGTAAGAAACACTGTTCGCTTGGAAATTTTTAAAAACGGCCCTTTAAATAACTCGTCGGTCCAAGGAAACCGCAACAGGCATTAGGAACCGAACAATAGTTAGAAGACAACATGTGGAAACCAGCGGGCTCAGCTGAAACGGGTCCTTCGAACAAGTGCAGAGTCTGAAAAGCTTAGGGCGGAAAACGTATAAGGCCGCACATGAACAAACGCAGCCAAACCGAGAAGCTAGGAAAATAAGAGATTAACCCCAAAAAAGGAGTAATGAATAGAAATGTGGGACCCGGTGAACAAATTTGGATTAAAAAAAAATCTGAATTTTGTTCTCGGGAAAGATCTATTACATTGATAAACTTTTGGCAGGATTCACGGGGAACAAAGAGAAAGATGTAAAGAAATGGAATTAGTAAGAAAAGCACAGGGGAGGTGAGGACGTGTGGTAGGTTCCCCAAGGGAGCAACTTGCCTGGAGGGACAGACGCCATCTCAGATCGAGTGGCCTTCGAAGGACCCCTAGAAAGGGGATCACTCACATCCTGCAGTCTTTGGGAAGAGGCAAGCCTGCGCCTCTGGGGGCTTCACGGTCCCATTTGCAAAAATGCAAGAGCTGAGGGCTCCAGGGCGGTGTCTCCTTCCTCTCTGACCAGAGCCCCTTCCTGGGATAATAGCAGAATTGTCAAAATACCGCATGTCACCTTGCCCCGCCTGTTTCCAAAGCAGCGACATTGTTTTACATCCCCACAAGCCGGCGAAGGCTCCAGTTTCTCCACATCTTTGCTGACACTTGTCACGATCTGGTTTTTTTTTTTGATAGTAGCCGTCCTAGCGGGTGTGAGGTGGTCTCTTGCCCGACTGACTCATGATGATGGGCATCTTTTCATGTGTCTGTTGGCCACCTGGATGTCTTCTTTGGAGAAACGACTACTTAAATCCTTTGTTTATTGTGTAGGGGGCGCCTGGGTGGCTCAGTCGGTTGAGCATTCGATTCCTGATTTCGACTCAGGTCATGATCTCACGGTTCCTGGGATCCAGCCCCCATGTCGGGCTCTGAGCTGACGGCCAAGGAGCCTGCTTGGGATTCTCTCTCTCTGCTCCTCCCTTGTTCGCACCCTCTCGCTCTCTCTCTCCTTCTCAAAATAAATAAATAACTTTTAAAAAATCCTTTGTCCATTTTGTAATCGGGCTGTCTTTTGGCTGTTGGGTCGTAAGAATTCTTGATGTAGTCTGTATGGGAGACCCTGGCTAGATTGCAGTTTGCAAATGCTTCCCCGCATTCTCTCAACTGTCTTTCACTTTCTGGATATTGTCCTTTGAAGCCCAAAAGGTTTAAATTTTGATGAAGCCCAACTTGTCTCTCTTAAGTTGTGAGAATTACATTTAAACGAAAAAAAAATGTCTGCCAACAAATGTGAAAACGTAGACGTAATGGACACGTTTCTAGAAAAATATCGCTTATCCGTACAACCCGTGGTGTGCTGATTAGTGCTTCACACGGTTGGCTCTCCAGCCCAACGACACGCACACGCACACAAGTCAACCCCCCTGTTGGTAGCACGTCACCAGTTTCCTGGTGTAACTGCTCCCGCCACGGCCGGTCCCTTTCTGAGCGCCATTGCAGTGGTCCCGCCTGAAGCTTTGAGCCTCATCAGGCATGTGTGGACTCATGCATTGCAGAATGCCAGTGACCAGCATCTGGAGACTGAGGCTCAGAGAGGGCCAGCAAAGTGCCCAAGGTCACACAGCAGGACCAGCTGGGACCTGCGCCTCTGAACTCCCATTTCAGCCTTGGAACTGTCTGGACTTGAGTGTGGCCCATGAGCCCTCTTCAGCTGGGCCCCCCTGGCCTGGGGATCCCCGTGGGGTCAAACATACCCCAAGGTCAGGTGGGGCTCGGCCTGCCCTGTTGTTCCCTGCGGGGAGCTCAGGCTGCAGCTTGGGGCCACGGCTAGAACCCTGCCTCCACGGGACCTCTACCCTGTGAGGCGGACACCTCACAGGGTGCGGGCAGGCCCTGGGACCCTTCCGGAGGCTGTGGGTACAAAGGAGAAATAAAGCGTGGGCTTCAGGGACAGACAGCCCGGCTGGCATTCCAGCCCCCCACAGGCGCTGCATGACCCTGGGTGAAGTGTCTCAACACCTTGGAACCCCCATTTCCTCTCATAAAGGTGCCCAGTCTCACAACGGTTGTGATGAGCTCATGTTCAGGTGATGAATTCATGTTCAAGGGCTGTCTGGGCTGGTGCACAGGAGGTGCTCAATAAATAGTCTGTTTCTCTGCTTCCTTCCCCCAACGTTCTCTTCTCCTCCAAGGGGATCCTGGTGGCTGCAGGTGGGGGGCTGGAGGGAGGGACGTCGTGGTCCTGTGCGTGCCCCACCCCCACCCCGGTCTCGCCAAACCCCCACTGCGTCCAGAACCTGGGTCGGCCTTCTCAGGGGGTGCTCTGGGGGAGTACAGAGCCAGGAGTGGGGATGGGGGTTCAGCCCCGAGGCAAATCCCCAAATATCCCCAATATGGGAGATCTTTCTGCCACCTGGGCTGTTCCACAAGGACAGGTCGAGGTGAAGAGCTGTTCTACTTGGCCGCAGGCTGGGAGAGCGCCCTGCAAGGGTTAGAGTCCAGACCGTGCTGCTGAGGCGACCTTGGGCAAGTCCTTTCCCTTCCTCTGGTCCTCACTGGTTCCTTCTGTGAAAGGCAAGAGTAGGGCCAGCTCAGCCCTGGGGACCCTCTGGCTCTGACCATTGGAGACTGGCAGCCCCTGCCCAGCCTTGGCTCACAAGAAGTCGTGCCCCGGGCTCCCTGGGCCAGACCAATAAACCAGGCTCGTAAATGCCTGGCGGGGCAGCAGGCCTCTCTCTCAAATAAAAAGACGTTTCCTAAACAGGATTGAGAAAGACCAGCTCTGGGCGCTCCTGACTCAGCCATCACAGCGGCCCTGGTTCCTGGGGGTTTAGCTGCTCAGCCTTCTGGGCCAAGGGTCTGGCAACACCAGCTCCCTTAGTCACTGGCCCCTCTTTCCGGCCTCCTTCCTCCCCTCTTTCCCTCCGGAGATAAACTTGGGCTCTAATCCTGCCTCCCTGTGTGACTTCGGCTCTGCCACTTCTCCTTCTGGGCCTCAGTTTCCTCATCTGTCAAACAGGGAGCCCAGTCCCTGGCTGGCCTTGCTTCTGGATGGTAATAAAGCCTCATGCATATCAAGGAAGACAGTATATACATGAAAGTTTTTTGCCACAAGGGAGCAAATGTGGGATGTAAGAATGACGTTCGTGATAGTGTGGGTCCCTTTCACAGACAGGAAGACTTTCCTTAGGGCTCCTCCATCAGACTAGAGATTCCTCCGGGACTGAACCGTGCCTCCCCCATTAGATCAGAAGCCTTGATAAAGAGAGAGGAGCTTTGCCTAACTCCTGACTCCTATACGGGAGGAGCTGTGTTTCCCCCATCAGACTAGCTGACCCGTGTGGTCAGAGGCTGTGCCTCCCCATCAGATCGGAAGCTTCCCAAGGGGAGGGGCTGTGTCTCCCCCATCGGAGAGTAAGCTCCTGATGGACAGGCAGTTTGTCTCTACACTCAGTCTGGGGCTCCCACGGAGCGTGGGCTGTGCCTACCCCTTCAGACCGGGGACTCCTTCATAGCCAGCACCCGGAGGACTGTGTTGTGGGCAGCAACTGTGTGTGTGGCTGACTTTGGGGACCAGCGCTGATGTCACGGAGAAGGAGGCCGTGTGCACACAGATGCAGGGGAAGTAGGAAGCACAGGGAGCGGGAAGCGCACCCTAAAGCCGGGCAGTGACTCGGAATGAGGCGCCCGCCCTGCCAGGCCGCGCTGGCACCAGGCACAACCAGGGCAGAGGACCAGGGGCAGGCTGGGTCCTTCAGGTCCACACCGGGGCTGGTCAGCTCTCAGACTCGGCCCAGCCCTGACCGGCCTCCCTGTGGTTTCCCTGGGGGCGTCGCTGGGGCTGGGGGGCCCTGGGCTGCTCCCTGTTGGGGAGCAGGTGGGGGGAGGGGTAGCAGGAGGTGTGTGCCTCACCTGCTGTCAGGGTCAGTGCTGGGAGCGCTCTGAGGATCAGCTACCCCTTGTCCTGTACAGACATAAGGACCGAGGTCACGGAGACGGTGCCCAAGGCCACCGGCCGGTCTGCACACGACCTGTTAGCGCTCCTGACTCCTCCCCGCCTGGTGTCTCATCTGCTCCGCCTGCCTGCTTCTTGCAGCTGCACTCTTAGGGAGCCTCCTCCCCAGTCTTGGGGTGAATAGAACCCTCCCCCTACACCCCACTGTTAGGACTGAGCCTGGATACCTCGGGGGAGGGGGCGGGCCCATCGGGGAAGACTTCCTGGACCTCCTACCTTTGCTCAGGACTTCTTCCATCCTCCTTCCCTTTCACTCTTGGCTCCCTGGCTCTGCAACCCGGCCCCTCTTCACATGAGACTTTCCAGAAGGTACCCCTGAGTAAAGGCACAGGTGGAAGCATGCCTCTGAGGGGCCCAGAGCCCGAGCCAGGGAAGCCAGCTGGGAGCACAGCCTCTCCCCAAGGCTCCCGCGGCACAGCCGCCGCATGTGAGTGTCCCGCTCTGCTTGCTACACGGGGCTGGTGCTTTATATTTTTCGTGGGGATTTATAGGCATTTTTAATGCCTCCCGGATGTGAGCCTTTTGTCAGATACACAAATAATGAGTATCTTCAGTCCATGAACATTTAATTCATTCAGTCACGGGTCATTCTGGCAGTGCAGTGAGGACTGGCCAGGCCATGTTGGGCCCGATGCCGGTGATGGGTCCTTGTCCTCGAGAATGCTCCCCCCGGGTGGAGGGGACAGACGTTCAGAAGGAGAAAGAAAAGCCAGGATTTTCTTTACAAACATGTTATTAAGGAGAATTTCTTCAGAACCCAGGTGGGGTGGGAAGAAAAACATAAAAGGTTTTCCTGTGTTTGTTTTCCGGGCTGGGTCTTCATCGTCTTTGCAGTGAGTCCTGCTTCTAGAAGTTTCCTTGACTCCACAAGTCCCAGAGGGTGAACATGTGCTCACCTGCTGACCTCTCCCCTGGGTTCCGCCCTGGTTTTTCTTGTTTCGGCTGGACCCCATCAGGACGTGGTGGGGAGCCTGAGGGCACACGTAGCTGATGCCAGCAAGAGTGAGGGGCAACCACCCTGTCTGGTCAGCTCTGTACAGCAGTCCGAGCTGGAAGGCAGGGAGGGGGAAAGGAGAGGGGCCCCGTTTCCGGCAGAGAGAACAAATCTGGGGTTTCCTGAACTGCCCTTCCCAGAAAAGATGCAGGAGGTAAGCAAGAAGGATGTGACAGGAGCTCGCTAACTGCCATCTGATAAGACCTGGGTCCTGATTGCCAAAGACTGAATGAGATTCACTGTGTTTCCTTTGCAGCCAGCCAAAGCACCAGAGGATGTGGCTTTTACCTTTGGCTCGTGGCTGGCTGCTCTGTGACCCAGTCCCTGCCCCGCTCTGGGCCTCAGTCTCTCTGTCCCTTGCCCTTCCTCCTGTACCCTAGCAGTGGTGGATCCAGTTTGATTGGCTGAGTGACCTGATGGCTCTCAGCCTCAGTTTCTTCATCTGCACAGTGGGGATAAGCACAGCCGCCACCTGGGAGGTGTTAGTGGAGGCAGGGGGGCAGTGGGCGTGGGGAGGGGGGATGGCCACAGGACCCAGGGCGCGTGCAGAGTGGGTGATCAGTACATGTCCGAGTGCAGGGGCAGGAGGCTGGGGGAAAGGGAGCCCCCGGGGGGAAGCAGGGGGTTCAGAGGGGACCGTCTGCGCTTGGGGACTCACGGAGCTCTCTTTCTGCCTGTCCGTCCGTGTCTCCATCTAATTCTCTCTGGTTTCTGTCCCTCCCTCTGCCTTTCAGTTTGTCTGTCTTTGTTCCTGCTGTTCTCTGTGTCTTTCTTCTGTCCTTTTGTCCTCTGTGGGCTTCCTTTGTCTCCGTCTCTCCCAGTTTCTTCCCATCTCTGTGCATCTCTCTGTCCCCTCCCACTCCCCCTCCCTCTCTGGAGGCCTGTCTGACTTCACTGAGCCACAGGGCCAGGCCGGTGTGGGGAGAAAGCTGGAGCTCAGCCCTTAGATGGTGCTGGGCTCCCCAAGGGCTTGTCCAGGGGAGGCTGGACCCGCTGCCTGGAGAACTTGGGGCCGCTGACTGGCTGCGGGTGGGTGGCCCAGACCTCCTGTACCACCGCGCCGGTCGATTGTTTTTATTCAAGCCAGCTTTTTGATCCCCCAGAGCTGAGGGCCGGGCCACTCCCTGTCCCTGCCCTCTGAAATACGCAGTCTTGCCAGAGTGATGAGAGCAATGGGGTTAAAACAGGTGGTTTCCAGGAGCAGAGCCTGGGGCAGATACTTAGAGGACCGAACATTCCCTGGGGGCCAGAGGCATTCAGGACGGCTTCCTGGAGGAAGTGGACTTTGAGGGGCCAGGGGCGAAACAGAGTGCCCACCAGGGGCCCGGCCTGTGCCGAGTGCTTTGTAAACATGACCTTAGTTTCTTCATCTGCAGTGTGGGGATAAGCCCAGCCACACCTGGGAGGTGTCAAGGGGAACGTGCTGTGAAGCCCAAGTTCTGGACCAAATGTGCACAAAACAAGCCCCATTCTGCAGATGAGGCCAAAGCAATCCTAGAGGGGTCAAGCTGGGTCACCCAGCCAGCGAACGATGGGCCAGGGCCCGACCTGCCGTCTGGACCTGGGACAGCCTGTCTGACTGCTGACCTCCCTACGCCCCAATGCTCCTTCCTTCCCTGTATGGGAGAAACAGAACGGGCTGTGTGGCCTTGGACAAATTGCTGGCCCTCTCTGGGCTTATTATTGGTGACAAATCAGGCTGTTGGCTTTCTGAGAGGATCTGCGGAGCCCCAGAGTTCTGATCAAGGGCTGTAGGTACTGCTGGGGGTGGGGTGCAAGGGTGAGCAGGTGGGCTTTGGGCCCGTATAGTGCTTGGTCCCGAGTGTCTTTTTTCTTGTCTGTTTAAAAATTTTTTTTAATGTTTTATTTATTTTTGATAGAGAAGAGACAGAGCATGAGAGGGGGAGGGGCAGAGAGAGAAGGAGACACAGAACTGAAAGCAGACTCCAGGCTCTGAGCTAGCCGTCAGCACAGAGCCCGACACAGGGCTCGAACCCAATGAACGCGAGATCTGACCTGAGCCGAGGTCGGAGGCTTAACCGACTGAGCCGCCCAGGCGCCCCTCTTGTCTGTTTTAAATGTAAACCCCTGAAACTTCCTGCTTATCTCCAAAGCCTCCTCTTTCCCTGACTTTTTAGGAGTGGTGTGCCCCCAGACCCCCATCCCTGCCATCAGGGCCCTCTCTGAGGTGAGTGTCTGTTCCTGGGATGGCCCCCAACCCCAGGGCTCCAGCCAGGCCAAGGCCAGCAGGGGCCAGGTGGCTAGAGCCCATGTCACAGAAGGCTCTGGGGTTTGAAGGTGCTGGAGAGACCGAGTTGGGTGGCTGGAGCTCAAATGGCCTTAAAGGTGTGAGGCCTCCAGGACTGGGTGTCTCTTAAGTCCTGCCGTCTGGTGTCCATGCCGGACACAGGACAGTCTTGCCTCCCCAGGGCAGAGGTTGGCGGTGTGGGCAATGCAACAGGAGGGGTGAGGCCAGCGGCCCCCGCAGCCTGGAAACGCCAACGGTAGCATATAGCAATTAACGCACAGCCCTGGGTCCCGTGGACGGGACTTCGGCTCTGTGTCCACGCTCATTAGCAAGGGACGCGGGCTTAAACTCCCTCAGACTAGATTTCCTCCTCAGCCAAGCAGAGGCGACAGCAGTTGGCTGCCCGGGTCTGAGATGAGAATGGAAGACAGTGCTCAGAAAACGCAGGCTCTGCGATCATCACTAACTTCCTCTCCTTGCATGCGTCCCCGGCCCTCAGCCCATTTCCCTGTTGTGGCTCTTGGAAAACCCCCTTGTAACGAAGCATTCATACACCCACATTCCCCGTTAACTGTGGTCTCCTAGAAGTCAGGCTGTGGTCGGGTCTTGTTCCTCTACTCATGGCCTGGCCCAGGGTAGGTGCCCAAGAAATCTTTGTTTTAAAAAATGACTTTTTTAAATGTTCATTTTTGAGAGAGAGAGAGAGAGAGAGAGAGAGAGAGAGAGAGACAGAGCACAAGCAGGGGAGAGGCAGAGAGAGAGAGGGACTCACAGAATCTAAAGCAGGCTCTGAGCTGTCAGCACAGTTCCTGATGCAGGGCTTGAACCCACGAACTATGAGATCATGACCTGAGCCGAAGCTGGATGCTTAACCCACTGAGCCACCCAGGCGCTCCAAGAAATCTTTGTTGAATAAATGAGTGAGTGATCTGCAGAAAGATGCTGATTTTCTGAATGATGGCTTCTCCGCTGGGGGTCTGGGGAGATGGTGTCTTCTCAGCCACAGGGACGGTGAGAACAGCAGTTGGACAGGTGAGATCTAGATGGAGTGTCCCTAGCGGACAGAGATGTCCTACAGGAAAGAAGATTTTTTAATGTTTATTTTTGAAAGAGAGACAGAGAGACAAAGAGAGATACACAGAGAGAGGGAACAAGCAGAGGAGGGGCAGAGAGATGGGGACAGAGGAGCTGAAGCTGGTCCCACGCCGATAGCAGAGAGCCCGACGCGGGGCTTGGACTCGCGAACAGGGAGATCATGACTTGAGCCCAAGTTGTACGCTAAACCGACTGAGCCACCAGACACTCCAGGAAAGAAGAGTTTTTTTTTAAGGAACCCTATCAGGCAGCCGGAGAATCCAAGCCTCTGGGGCTGATTCCCTGTCTTCTACTTCACATCGCCTCTCTGAGGCTGTGTACTTTGAGACAAGTTACCCTCCCTCTTTGGGCCTCTCTGTCATCATATGTTCAGCGAGGCGGGTGGACCACGTTTTCTGGGAGTCCTGCCAAGACCTGAAGAGTTAGGTGATGCCCAGCAGAGTTACTGTCCCTCACCCCCTTTCCAGGGCAGATTCCCCAGCTCTGAATGAGCCAGCAGAAGGTGCTAGACTCTGATTCTCACCCTGTGACCTGAACTGCAGCCAGGCTGGCTGATACTGGGAGATTCTGGATATCTACTCTAACAGCTTCGAGGAAGAGCCATCATCTGGGAGGGAGCCCCAAATTCCCAGATACTCCCCACTTAATCAAAGGGTTGAATAAAATGAAGAATATTGGTGGAGGAGAGTGTGAAGAACACCAAGCACACTTTTCTATAGACCCACCCCCCGGAATATACCTGTGGATCAAGCCGGACCCAACCATAAGGATGGGTGTGGGTCACTTAGTTCAAAGTCCCATGCTTGCCCCATTTAGTAAACTCCACCTGGGGATGGGGGAAATTTCCCTCAGTTTTCAGGGTCGAGAAGAGTTGGGTTTCTCTTCTTCAACTGGTTTAGTTATATCTTGTAAGCACCATGATTCATGAAATCAATTATATTTCCCTTTTCCCGTGGGCCACCAGGGCACTCCCAGCTAGATCTACCAAAAGAGTAGATGTCCGTTCCTGTCTTTTTGCTTTCTTCTCCTACTCGCTGACTTAATTTTCTCATTTAATATTAATCTTATCCAGGGTGTGTTTTCTAAGCCCTCTCAAATTCTTTCTATTAGGACGTGAGATAAAAATCCAGGAAAGACATCGAGGTGCCTGGGTGGCTCAGCGGGGTAAGCCTCTGACCTGGGCTCAGGTCATGATCCCACGGTTTGTGAGTTTGAGCCTCGCATCGGGCTCTGTACTGACAGCTCGGCGCCTGGTGACTGCTTCAGATTCTGTGTCTCCCTCTCTCTCTGCCCCTGTCCTATTCACACTTTGCTTCTCTCTCTCAAAAATAAATAAACTTGATTTTTTTTTTTAACTCCAGAAAAGACATAGAAGTGTTGAGTCTTCCTTGGAGTGGGCGCTGGAGGAATGGATGTGTGTGTGGGGGGGGGGGGAGGTTGTAGGGGAAGGCAGGAGGGCTGGGGATGGGAGGAGGTTTATGGAAACCCCTGAGCAGCAGGGGGCAAATCCCCAGGGCAGGGAGCTGGTGGGAGCTAGAGAAATGTGATCAGGAGTCCAGCACCGAGTGAGGAAGGGGTTGTCGGGGGCGTGTTCTGGGGAGCCTTGACCCCCAGGCTAGGTTCCTGTTTCTTGATGATCATCTATATCCCAGGCCCTTTCCATACATCCTTTTAAATGTCTACATTATTCTAGGCTTTACAAATTAGGAGGAGACGAAGCCTTAAGAGTTCAATCATTTGCCCAGGGCTCTGAAATCTCAGAAATGGCTGAGCCCAGACTGGAGCCACAGAAGGGTCTGGTGTCTAGACTTTCCCCATCTGGCCACCCTCCTTTATCTGGGACCCTCGGGACCCTGGAGCAGGCTTGTCAGCAGAAGGCCAGATCGGACGCGTGTTTCAGACGGGTCACTGCTCCGGCAGGGTGGGATGCAGCGAGCCTGGGGATTGGGGACGCAGGGGCCACTCAAGTCTTGGCCCAGACTCAGTGGCTGGGACTAGAGTGTGGGTGGCGGTGGGAGTGAGCGTGGAGGGGTCACAGAGGTTTGGAAAGTAGAGCTGATGAATCAGGGGAGACGACTGGATATTGGGGACGAGGGAGGGGAAGCCAGAGAGGTTGCCTGGGTCTCCGGCTTGGCACCTGGGCTGGAGGCCACACCATTTGCTGAGATGGGACAAAGCCGGTTGGGGACAGAGCAGGAGGTGATGTGCCTGGGAGGCTGCCGAGTCAGCCGCTTGTGGGGGTGGGGCTGACTCCACCCACCCGCGAGCCCCCTGGGCCTGTACGTGCCCAGCCCAGCCCTGCACGTGATGCCATTAATGCCTCTGACGATGCCTCGCGGAGCCTGGGACGTCCTAGAGCCGAGGAGGCTGTCAGTGATTTCTGAAGGTCCGTGGTGCCCAGCAGAGACGTGGGCCCGTGTTTCCGGCTCTGAGGGGATGTGTGGATTGAGCTGGTGACTCACGGCCCTTGCTGCTTCCTGCTATTAGAGCCACTGGCCGCAGGCTCTCTGGCTCTGCGGTATTAGTGGGTCCCTTCCTTTCTTGCCGTAGTTGAGTAAGAGCCCTGGAGGCCCATGGGGGTCCAGGATCCTGTCCTGGATGCCTGGGGCATGAGAAGGGGTTGGGGTGCCCTGAAAAATCCCAGAGGGGTGAGTCAACATAAGGAGCTGATGGCGACCAGTCTGATGCCCAAACAGCACATGTATACAGAAGAGCCCAGATGTTTTCTTCAATGAATGAACGAAAGCCTTGGATCCAGACTTGGCTTCCTGTGTGTCTACGGTGCTGGCTCCTGCATGTGATTGCTCTTCTCTGAGCATTGGTTTACCCACTGGGAAATTCAGGGGCTCCCGAGGCCCTTCTAGCTTGAAATGGGAGAACCCTGGAAGGCAGGTGGAACTGACCCCATGGCACTGAGCGATGCTGGGAGTGGAGAAAGGCCATAGGCAGGAGGTCCAGAGAACTGAGCTCTGTTAGTCCCCCACTGGCTCCCCTAGGCAAGCCCAGACCCAGGCTGTGCGTGGGGGCTGGGAGAGGGGTCCCCCGAGGAGCAGAGCCCACAGCTCTGCATGTATCAGCAAGCATGGGAGTGGTCCAGAGCCCAATCTGCCCTCTCACAAGGCTTGAGGCAGACAGATCCCTTGCCCCGATGGTGTCAAGGCTTACATGGGCCCAGGTAGCTTTACCCTCCTGGGCATCAAATGAGTTCCCCAACCTGCTGACTTATTCCTTCCACCAGCCTCCTTATTCACCAGTTTTTACTTATTTGTAAGCTTATTTATTTACTGAGAGAGAGAGAGAGAGAGAGAGAGCGCGAGTGAGCAGGGTAGGGGCAGAGAGAGAGAGGGAGAGAGAGAATCCCAAGCAGGCTCTGAGCCATCAGCACAGAGCCTGATGCAGGGCTTGATCTCATGAACTGTGAGATCATGACCTGAGCCAAAACCAAGGGTCACTTAACCAGCTGAGCCATCCAGGTGCCCCTTCACCAGTTTTTTAGATAAGTCCATGTTAGGGTCTCAAATGATAACCCAAGGGGACAAATGGGTTTTGCTTGACATATTCTGTTTTTAAGAAACACTGAGTTTTAATGCATTGGGCAAAGCAGGTTTTATCCCTTTGCCAGTGGCCACTGGCTCTATTGTGGTGCTCCGGGCAGCTTCCCATACATATGTTACCTGCCTGGCCCCTGAAGGCATCTGAGTCCCGAAGTTCTGCTCTCGATCAACAAGCCCGTTTTGTGAATGGGGGCGTGGGGCGGGAGGTGGGGACTCCTGGGTTAATGGAATCCTAGGTTACCTGAAGTTGGAAGAGCCCTGGAGGTCTTCCAGGGTCTCCTTTTCAGATCTCTGCCCCAATATCCTTTCTCCAGCGAGCTCTTCCCTGATCAGCCTACTCGAACAACACCCCTCCTTTGCCCCCTCGACCCTGCTTCTCTATGTCTCATTTCCTGACCCAGTGATGTCATTCAGCTCCCCCACCCCTGCTCCTCCCAAATTTGACCAATCAAGCCTGAAATCCCAAGTTCAAATAGACCACAGCATAGGTGTACAGGATGTGCCTTTTATGGGTTGTGGACAGGGCAGGGGCACGGGCAGGTCATGGCTTCTTAAAGGAAATGTTCTGGGAGCCCGAGAAAAGAGGGAAGGAGGCAGTGAACAAAGAGTAGAGGGTGGGCAGGGAAGCCAGGAGCAGGAAACTCTTCTTAGTTTTCCTTAAAGAGAGACTTCATGTTTTGTTTTTTTTTTTTTTTTTAAGTAGGTTCCACGCCCAATGTGGGGCTTGAACTCCTAAGATCAAGAGTCAGTTGCTCTACTGACTAAGCCACCCTGGCACTCAAGAGAGACTTCATTTTTTCCCAATACTAAACACGTTTGCTTGGCAAAACTTCAAACAATACACAAAAGCATAAGGAAGAAGGTAAAAAAAAAAAAAAACCCACCCCAAAACAGAGATACTCTATCCCTCAAGGACCCAGTTAACAATTAAAAGCTAATCCAGAGTTAAATGGCTTGGGCTCGAATCTTGGCTCAACCGATTTCCAGGTTCAGACCTTGAGAGGGTCCCTTAACTTCTCTGTGCCTTGGTTTCTTCATCTGGGAAATGGGGCGGCACTGATGTTCCTCTGAGTCTCTCTGCCCCCTCTGCTATTCTTTCCCTCTTCCCTCTTCCCTTCAGCTCTGAGAACATTTCCTTCAGGACAACATGACCTGCCTGGGCCCCTGCCCTGCCCACAACCCACAAAAGGCACATCCTGTACACCCATGCTGTGTTCTATTTGAGCCTGGGATTCCAAGCTTAGTTGGTATCTGCCACGTAATATTGTTGTGAAGATTTGGTGAGTAACACGTGGAAGGGGCTGGAGTGCCAAGCAGGTGCTTGCTGGCATCTCGTCATTACTGTCACCATTATCATTGTCATTTTTGCAGACAGCTCTTTATGCACCAACCTGCCTTCTTTCCTTACTCCCTCTGTCACATCCATCCATCCATCCATCCACCCATCCATCCATCATCCCTCCATCCCAATCCATCCATCCATCCATCCATCCATCCATCCACCCATCCATCTATCCTTCCTTCCCTCCATCCGTCCATCCATTGTTCCATCCATCCATCCATCCATCCATCCACCCATTGTTCCATCCATCCATCCATCCATCCATCCATCCATCCACCTATCCATCCACCTATCCATCCATCCACCTATCTATCCATCTATCCATCCATCCATACATACATAACATCCATCCATCCACCCATCCATATATCCATCCATCCATCCATACATAACATCCATCCATCCACCCATCCATCTATCCTTCCATCCATCCATCCATCCACCTATCCATCCATCTGTCCATTCATCCACCCATCCATATATCCATCCATCCATCCATTCATCCGCCCATCCATCCACCCATCTGTCTATCCATCCATCCATCCATCCATCCATCCATCCATCCATCCATCCATCCATACATACATCTATCCATCCATCCATACATCTACCCATCCATCCATCCATCCATCTATCCATCCTTCTCTAATGGGCATATACTTATGTACTTTTTGGGAACCTATTTTTAACACCCCACATTACATTACATATGAACAAAGTGGCTCATGTTCTGATTAGTGGGTGTGGGTGTGGGGTGGAAACCATTGTGCCCCCCTGGAAACCCCTGTGCTGTATTGCCAGGTCCTGGGTCCACAAGGTAAACCTAAACTCTGTGTTGGTGCCATAGGGTGTAAAGAACTTGCAGATCAAGAACATTTGTAATCAGATCTGTTAGCAATAAAGAAAGATGTGTCAGGGGTGCCTGGGGGGCTCAGTCAGTTAAGCATCTGATTTTGGCTCAGATCATGATCTTGTGGTTTGTGAGTTCGAGCCCAGCGTCAGGCTCTGTGCTGACAGCTCAGAGCCTAAAGCCTGTTTTGGATTCTGTGTCCCTCTCTCTTTCTGCCCCTCCCCCTGCTCATGCGCATGTGCACACGCACGCTCTCTCTCTCCCTCTCTCAAATAAATAAACATTAAAAAAAAAAAGACATTTCAGGAAGATCTTCAAAATCAAATTGAACAAGTAACTGTTTGAGGGGCACCCGGGTGGCTCAGTTGGTTGA
Organism: Mungos mungo; assembly: GCA_004023785.1. Classification (NCBI taxonomy): domain Eukaryota; kingdom Metazoa; phylum Chordata; class Mammalia; order Carnivora; family Herpestidae; genus Mungos; species Mungos mungo. Next base: position 56,598 of record PISW01008510.1, on the reverse strand, counting down.
GCATCTGACTGTTGGTTTCGGCTCAGGACATGATCTCGAGGTCCATGAGTTCGGGCCCCACATTGGGCTCTGTGCTGGCAGCATGGAACCTGCTTGGGATTCTCTCTCCTTCCCTCTCTCTTTGCCCCTCCCCTGCTCATGTGCTCTCTCTGTCTCTCTCAAAAATAAGTAGATAAGCTAAAAAACATAAATGTTTGTGCCATATTTATGTTTCCTGTCTTCCTAGTCAGGCTGGGGGTTCCTGGAGTAGGGACTGTGTCCCTCTCCTCCCCCATCTGATCGGCGTCCCCCAGGCCAGCGTGTTCCTCCTTTTTCCCTCTCTCTCTTTGCCATCCTCCCACCCAGACCCCTGTGGACGGAGGGGATTCTGGTTGTGTGTCCTTATTCTGCCTTGTGCACTGGCTGCCCGGGAACGAGGGGACATTGTGGCCGAGGGCGTGTCCCGTGCTTCTTGAGAGAACTCTCCTCCTTCTCCTCCTCCTCCTCCTCCTCCATGCCCCGTACGGAGGGAGCACATCACCATCCCCTGGAGGCCTAGTAGACTCTTCCTGCCTAACGTGGGCCAGCCGAGCCCCCTGCCCACCCCATGTCTCTGACCACCGCTCTTTCCTCCTAGCGGCTGCGGCCCGAAGCCCTCCTGTTTTCCCCGACTCCCCTCTTTCTCCCACGCCTACATCCAGCCTACCAAGAACCCTTCCCAGCCCATCCTCCAGAGACATTCAGACTCCACCTGCTCCTTCCCATGTTCATGGTCGCCCCTAGGACCAAGCCACTGGCGTCTTAGCTCTTAATCATGTCTCCCAGAATACAAACGTTGTCGGAGCTGGGGCTGTGGTCTGTGTCGTTCTTAGCTACCTCCCCATCGCCCAGAGGAGCGCCAAACACAAAGCAGGGGCTTAGCAAATGTTTGTCCACTGAGAGTCCACAAACACCCTGAGAACAGGCAGGATGGGCACCTGCTGGTGCTGCAAAGAAGGGAGATTTTGAGAAACGAGTCAGCCGATCCCAGCCCGCGGCCCTGAGCCCCTTCTGGATGTAAGCCATGGCGCTCGTACTGACTGACAGTGGGTTCTGCACCCGTGATCACCTTCCCTGTAAAATGAAGAGCTGGTAATAGTTGTCAGCGTTTCTTCTAACACTAGGTCTTAGGCGCTCTTCTAGACCTCTACGCATAGCTCACGAGTCCCCACCTCAGTCAGATGGAACAGGCGGAACTACCGTCTCATGCACGGAGAATCGAAGTCATGAGAAGTGGAGTAACTGCCCAAGATCGTAGGTTGTAAGAGGCAGAGCCGGGATTTGAACCCCGGAGGTCCGGCTGCACTGTGCTTTGTATGCTATCTGATCTCTCAGTGCATCAGATAAGATCTCCTCCACCCAGCCCTTCCACCGCCCTCAGAGAATCCTGACATCATCACAGTCTGGGTTCAGCCACCAAGAGTCTTAGGACGGAGGCAAAACTAGGGAACGAGGGACGGGGCTGATGGGGAGCTCCCGTTGGCAGCCAAGCCCTACGCCATCGGGGTCCCCAGCCGAAGCCCCCACTTCCTGGTCTCTTTGAGAGACCTCAGGTGCCTCCTCTCCTGGCCTCCTGGATTGGTAGGCCTGAGTGAGGAGGGCTGGGCACGGCTCCAGGAGGTGGGGACTTGGCTTAGGGAGCTAATCAGGTCACAGGGTGAAATTAAAAGGGAGGAGGAAAGCACTGACCCATCAGTCCTTCCTGGTGACTTGCTGCCCAGGAGAGGAGCTGGGGAGATAGGGCGTGCAGGGGTGGGAGCCAGGGGCGCAGGATGGCTCCGCACAGAGCGGTGCCGCTATCCCTGAAGAAGCCCACCTACGCCGTGTGCGTGGTAGGAGTCGAGATGTACGTGGACGTTCGCAGGTGAGAACTTCGAGGCACCCTCCTGGCTGCATCGGGCTGGGGTCCCCTGGAGAACCCCAAGGCAATGGGGGTGGGGGCCCCGTGGACAAATCGAGCATGTTGGAGGGTGCTGGTTCGGACGGCAGAGCAGGGGGAGTGGGATGGAGAGCCTGGGAGGGCAGAGCAAGGGTATCAGGCCCATCCTGAGGCTCCGTGTCCCAGGCACCTGGGTCAGGTCTTTGGCCTCAAGCCCATGGCTACGGGCTCCAGCTCTGAGCCCCGGGCTGTGCGTGCTGACGTCCAGTGGGACTTGTGTGCACCAGCGGGATGACCTGGGGCTCAAGACAGGGAGCAGGACTGGGTCGTCCCGAATTTCGCCCTCTGGGTCTTGCCCACAACCTGTCTGTCTGAATGGAGGTGTGGGGTGTGTGGCATCTTGATCCTTGGAGGTGAGCCAGAGTGATTGGGATCAGGAGGGGAGTGTCAGAGGGATGATTCAAGGAGTTAATAAACGACCAGATCCTGGAACAAAACCCAGGTTTGTGTTTGTTACCGTGATGATGGTGCTGGTGGAGATGGTGGCTGTGGTGACTTCTGAGGGGCCACAGAAGAATCAGCTTCTCCGCTTGGCCCCATTCCTTCCTGCCCTGGCTCTGCCCAGATGGGGATCCGGGGACCTGATCCAGCTTCTGTTTCTCCACCTGGCCACTGAGGGAGCTGGACTTAGGGGTCTCGGGGGGGGCGCGGGGGGTGACTTTTCCAGCTCTGACACTGTCTATGGACGCCATCTCTGCTGGTGCTGAGGTGGGGGCTCAGGGTGGGAGTCTGCCTCTCGGAGGGGGTGGGCGCTGGGGAGCCAGTACAAGGTGGGATCTGAGTTCCCCCTGCCCGCGTGGGTCTCTTTGCTGTCCCCCTCTTCTTGTGCTGTCCCGCTCTTCTTGTGCTGTCCCCGTCGGTTAGTGAATGCTGGGCCTGACTTCCCGCCTGGCCTCAGGTGGGTCTCTGTCCCAGAAGCCCTCCTGAGCCCTCTCAGAGTGGCCTGGGGCCCCGGTGACAGGGCCGAGTTGGGAGAGCCAGGATGCCCGGGCACCAGACCTTGGCTCTAAGTCATGTCAGCAGCCCTGCTGTGGGGCCGATGGTCTCCGATCTGGATGGCCAGCTGAGATCCCAGAACCCGGGCGGAGGGCTGCCAGGCTTAGCAAATGAGAAAACAGGACACCCAGTTATGTGTGCAATTTCAGATAAACAGTAAATGATCCTTTTCAGTATATTGCAGGGGACAAGCTTAGGCTTTTTGGAACCGCTGGGTAGCTGACACTCAGGTGTAGCCGGGCATCCTAAAACCACCATGCTGTAACCCCAAGGACAGCGAAGGGGCCGCTAGGGGCCCCACTGTCCCGATTCCAGACCTCTGCTCTCTTTCCTGGCGATGGCTATTTCTGGAAGGTCATTTCAGAAGCTTAGGCTGTTTGTGGTGCAGATGACAAAGGCCAGGGGCACTTCGCTGGGGGCCAGGAGACAAGGGTTCTAGTCCTGGCTCTGCTGCTGACTGCTGTCTGGCGAGGGCCAGGTCCCTGGCCCTTGCTGGGCCTCAGGTCCTCGTCCGAGCTGAGCCCCTCTCGAGTTCAGCGTGGAGGTCAAGTGCGCCGATTCTGGTGCTGGACGGACCTGGGTTCCTCCTGCTGTTCTGTCTCAGAGGGTGGGAGAGGCAGAGGACAGATGGGGACGTGTGTGGGGGGAATGGAGGGCAGTGCTGTCTGGGAATCCCCTTTGGGGTCCCCAAGCACCTCGGCATCATCAGGTTCGGGTCCGGGCCCAGCTGGGGGGCAGGAGGAAGCTGCCCGCCTTGGCCAGTGCTGCTGTGCCTCTGGTTGGCTCTGGGAGGGGGTGCTACTTTGGGGTCCTGAGTGAGCATTCTGAGGGCCTCTCCTCCCCCCAAAGAGCCTCTCAGGAGCTGTCACTGGGGCATTAGTCGTGATAGGGGCATGGCCACTGAGAGTCTCTAACCTAGAAAACAAAAGTTCTGCAGCAAGTTGGTTTAAGTGTAGACTTAAGGAAGGACTTCCTGCCCATGGGGTCTGTGATCGGTGGAGAAGGGGCCATGGGGTTGTCAGCCTGGGAAGGTTTGAAGAGGAGCCTGAAGGTCCCCGAGGGCCTGGGCTGACTAGGAGCGGGGCCTACACTCCATGATGCACTTGGGGCTCCTCTGCCCCCATTGCCAGGTGTGGCTCCAGCCCCGGCCAAGCAAGGGCTTTCTCCATAGCCTTGCTGCTCCAAGTGGGAAGGCCCTCCCGAAGAGGGGGTGTGGCCTGAGTGGCTGGGAGTTAAGCCCTCTGGGAGAGCTAGTGGCGATGGGCATGTGGGGTGACATCACAGGAAGTGATTAATTCCCCCAGGGGCTGTGTGAACTGGCTATTTGGAGAAATAGTTGCATTTAAGGTCATTGTGTACCCTGGTCCTAGGAACCCTTAGAGATCCCCTGACTCAGGGGCTCCCGGGGTGGTGTGGGGTGAGGGTTCAGCGATTGGGTGTCCAGCTTCGGCTCAGGTCATGATCTCACGGTTGGTTCGTGCATTCGAGCCCAACATCGGGCTTGCTGCTGTGAGAGCAGAGCCCACTTCTTTCGAATTTGCTGTCTCCTCTCTCTCTGCTTCTCCCTGGCTTGTGCACTCTCAAAACTAAATGAAACATCAAAAAAAGGACACCCTTAGTATGTGCTATGGATTCTGTCCCCTCCCTCTCACTCTGATGGGCTAGCTCACCATTTGCACCCACCGCCCCAGAGGGCTAGCTCACAGCCCTGACCCTCCAGGTGTGCTCAGACAGCCCTGTTGTCCCTGTCCTTGCTCAGAGGTGGCCCCTGGAGGACTCGTGCCAAAAAAAAAAAAAAAAGAGGGGGTGGGCAGTGTGGGGAATCCATGCCTGGTTCGGTCTAGTCTCTGTCTGCCCAGAGGCCATAATGAATGTTTATTCTCTGGAATGGAGGAGAAGGCTGGCTGCGTGGGGGACAGACACGTTCTCCTGGATCTCTCCCAAGCACCCCCCCCCACCCCAGCCCCGCACAAAACCATCAAAGCAAAATAGACTCTTCCTATAGGACTGGTAGAATTGGAGGTGCACAGGGATGGGGGCTCTGACGAGCCAGAGAGGCCCCGGCTGCTGCCTTTTCCTGCCGTTCTGTGAATTCCAAAGAACGAAAGTGCCAGAACAGAGTTCTGATAGATACACATTCTTAATGTTTACATTGAGTAGCCGGATGCTTCTAACTTGCACAGGACCACGACGAAGCATGACTGCGCTGCTCACGGGGTAATTACAGGATTGACGCAGACACTAATTCGTCGTGACTGACAGGCTCCGAGAGCCGGCTGGGACCTGGGTTAAAAGCCGGGCGAGGACCTTCTGTCTTCTTGGCTCCATCCTGTGCCACACTGCATTCCTTTCTTAGAAGTAAGGCTGCAGTTTAAGCGTGAGGTGCCTGGAGAATGTGAGGCCAGGGTCCTCCCTCTGTTCCACCGGAAGGTGGGTGGGTGTGGGCCGGCGTGTCATCGAGTCTGGACATGGAATGGTGGAGGGTGGGTTCTTGGAATGGAAAATGCTGGCATCCGGGTGGACCGCTGAGGTCAGCCACTTTTTTTTTTTTTAATGTTTATTTTTGAGAGAGTGACAGTGTAAGCGGGTTTGGAGCAGAGAGAGAGAGGGAGACACAGAATGTGAAGCAGGCTCCAGGCTCTGAGCTGTCAGCACGGAGCCTGACACGGAGCTTGAACCCACAAACTGCGAGATCATGACCTAAGGCAAAGTCAGATACTTAACTGACTTGGCCACCCAGGTGCCCCTAGCTACTCCTTAATCCTACAGGTGTCCCTGCCTCCTGGTTCCCCTGGCCACCTGCCATTTGAGCCCACAGGACCCTCTCTATCAGCCACTCTGCCCTCCTCTCCCCGCCCCTCCCCTCATTTTTGGCCCTGGAATCCATCCTCATTCTTCACCTTTTCTTTCCCTTCCAGCTCCCATCACCTCCAACCCCCCGCTGTTCCTTCTCCCTGTCCCTTCCTCCCTTTCTCGGTGGGCGGACCAGCTGGGGATCCGGAGAGGACACTTGAGACGCCAGGAATGGGGATTTTGTTCACGACCCCCAAAATGGTCTGCGTGTGACATGTCCTCAGCTTTGCTCTGTCCAGAGAAGCTTCCACTCCCTTCTCTTGGGGCTGCTAAGCAGCTGTTCAGCTCCGCCAAGTGGTCCTGGTGCTGCAAGATGTGGTGGGTGGGATGTGGGGCTCGAAGGAGCCAGCAAATCGCCACCCAGCCGAGGTGTCAGCTCCCTGGGGCGCTCTGTGCCTGTCTCGCCCATGCTAGATGGGAAGGACATTTGTTGCTGTGAATTGGGCCCCCGTTTTCCAGAGGAGGAATGTCACAGTCTGCAAAATGCAGAAGCACGGCTACGATTTTCCTTCCACACACGGGAGCCTGCAGGTGAGAGAGAAGAAATGACTCATGCCTGACTTCCCATTCACGGCTCTTTCTCGTGCACGGGGTGGGTGACAGCTGCCGCCCCCTCCTCTCCAGCCCCCGCTCCCAGGAAGGCAGGGGTCTGCTTGAAAGGCCTACCCAGCCTGGGGCTCCCTTCCAGGCCCTGGGTGTGCCTTCCCTGAACAATGACAGAGCAGAACTTACCCCTGATCATTATCTCTGGGAAGGAAGGAAGGAGGGAGAGGATACAGCCACACCCTAGGTTTAGGAGAGAAAATGCCTGCCTGTGATGTGGGCCTGTAAGGTGCCAATCATTGCCTTCCCTGACCTCTGTCAGCCATAGTCAGCACCTCGGGAGGTCCAAGGAGAAAGCCACACCATGGTTGGGAAGTTGAGGGACCCTCTGTGGCCTTTTACCCCACAGGGCACAGTGGTCATTAACAGATGTTACTGAAAGCCTGCCCTGAGTCCAACTCCATGCTGGCCTTGGCTCTGGAGGTGATCCAGCCCATACCAGCCCATAAGAGGGGCTCCCACCTTAGTCCGAGGGCAAAAAGAACTTCAGGTTATGGATGGTAGCAATCCACCATTTTGGTCACGTGGAGAGTAAAATGAGGTCCAAGGATCCTCTTGCCCACCAGCCCTCTCTCCAGGATCTGCCCGCTCCCCTCGCTCTTTGGGCCGGTAATGACCATGCACAGCACTGTAGTGAGTGCTCACCACATCATGGCGATGAAATGTCACAGCAAGCCTGTGAGATCTGGACACCGATGACCCCCATTTTGCAGACAAGGAAAGTGAGATACAGAGAGGTCAAGAGACTTGCCCCAAGCCACACAGCCCACCCATGCTGGAGCTGGGATTTGAATCCAGGTCTGCCTGGTCCTAAATTCTGGGCGTTCAACCCCCAGAGATTTCCTTATCTGGGAATCTTCAGCGTTGCTGGGTCAATTTGAGGGGTGGGGTGGGGATCAGGGCAGAGGTTGAGCTTTGGACTCAGACCCGAGTGGGGGCAAATCCCAGCGTCCCTTTGGATTTCAATACGTCTTCTGTAAAAGGAGTGGAGGAACACTGACTTGCTTGCTCAGCACGCAGGGGCTGTGGGCACAGATTCGAAGGGGGTCCAAGTGTGGCGCAGACAATGGGTTGATTACCTGCCCGTGCGGACCCCGCCAGGGCAGGGCCGAGCGATCCATCTCCGCTCTCCCTGGCCCAGCGTGGGCCCGATGTACAGCAGGTGCTCAGGGAATGCGCGTGGAGGCCGAGCAGCCCACAGCACGGACTGGAAACTCCCTGCACCCCTGGGGAGCTGCTGTCCTTTAGGACTGGAGCCCGTGGGGGCCCGGCCAGCTCTGTGGGCCTCTCGGCTCCCAGCAGGGGCACTCACAGAGGTGGCTGCCTCAGAGAGGGCTTGCTGGATCCTGCCGGCTGGCCCTATGGCATTTCCTGTGGCTTCAGGCTAGAAAACTTCAAGTCTAGGCTCTCTGGGAGGTGGCCCCTTGGGGGCACCCGGGGGGCAGGTGGCTGGCCCGGTGTGAGGCTCGTCTGGCCTGGTCGTCTTGAGAGCTGCCCCCTGGCTTGCTCTTCGGCCTTTCCATCCAATTCTGCATTACTCTCCCCTCCTGCCCTCGCCTCTCCCCTGCACCATGCCCTGGGCAACCCTCCCGCACACACTGGTCCATCGCCACGAAGCCCCCATCCCCACCCACCCAGCCGGAGGCCGGTCAGCGCCATTCTGCCCTTCCTGCCCAGACCCTAGGGCCTCAAACCTCCAAACTCTATCCCCAGGGGCTGCTGAAGTCCAAGTGGCAAGTCTGACAAGGGCATGGGAGAGATTTCCCTGGGGTTGCCATGTTGCCTCTCTCCTTAGAGGCCAGGCAGTAAATTTCTGAGTAGTTGAGAGAAGGTATGGCCTGCTGAGCCCTGTGGGAGGAAGCTTCTGGGAGGCAGGGCGCAGCTAAGCAAAAGGAAAAGCTTTCTAATTACCTGAGCTGTCAAAACACAAAGAGGTGTTAGGTAGTGAGTTGTCTGGCACAGGAAGTGTTCAAGCACGGAGTCCTACCACGGGCAGGAGGCAGCCAACATGATCTCCGGGATCCCTCTCTGACCCAAGGCTTATACAGCTTCTCCACAGGCTCATTGTTTTCGGCGGGCAGGAGCCAGGAGTTCACGGGCGCGGCCCTCTTGGCCTACCCTGACCTCACCCCTGTAGAGTTCAGGTGCGTGTGTGGGAGGAGGGGACCCGCTCTCCTGACTCGGTGCCCCACCTGCTGCCTCGGCCGCCCCTGCCCACTGCGGAGGAGCCATCCCGGGGAGCTCATGTTGCCAAGTTTCACCATTTTTCCTTTTCCCTTCCCGTATCTTCCCCAACTATCTCATCCTTCCGGTTCCCACTGGGGACGTGCCCAGGGCACACACATTCATTTTAATGTCAGCCAGGACAGCCTAAGATAGAAGACAAACCTGCTGCTCCCTCCTCCCTTGGCCAGCTGTGTGACCCCAGGAAAGTTACTTAACCTCTCTGAGATTTCTTCATCTGCTAAATGAGGACAGCAGCTCATACGGGGGAGGGTTGTGGTTGTGAGCATGGATGAGATCCCGAGCACCAAAAACGGAGCGTGTGCCTGGCACATAGTAGGTGCTTGACAATGCCACCCCAGTGCACCCCACCTCAATGTTACCCGCGGAACATGCGGCCTTGTGCCCTACGAGGCGGGTGATGGCTGCGAGTTCCCTGTTGACTTGAAATTCCCACCCCCTGCGCCCCCTTCTGTGAGCTTCTCTAAGAGTCTGTTCTGTCTCCTTGCAGCCTCCTTTCTAACCTGGGACTCCAGGCCCGGGCTGGGGCACGGGGTGCGAGGCTGTGCAGGAGGAGTCAGGCAGGACTGGGGGGCACAGACGAACTGTGAGCCCCAAGGAAGGTGTGGGAACCCGAAGGGAAGGAAGGACACGGGGATCTGGCCCGAGTGGGCTCGGCTGCTGGGGGCTCTGGGGACGGTAATAGTAACAGTGGCGATGGCACCTAAGGCCTATTAAGCACCTACTGTGTGCTGAGCACTTTAAATGCATCATCTCATGGAATCCCCCCAACAGCCCTAGGAAGTAGCCCTTTGGATTATACCCATTTTACAGAGGGGGACAGTAGAGGCTCAGAGCAGTCGAATGACCAGGTCTGAGGCCACCACACTCCACACAGAGCCCGCACTTCCCTCCACGGAAGAGGTGGCATTGGAAATGGGTCTTTTTTTTTTTTTTTATGTCTTTATTTTGAGAGACAGAGACAGAGAGCGAGCTGGGGAGGGGCAGAGAGAGGGGGAGACAAAGAATCTGAAGCAGGCTCCAGGCTCTGAGCTGTCAGCACAGAGCCCGAAGCAGGGCTTGAACCCAGGACTGAGATCATGACCTGAGCTGAAGTCGGATGCTGAAGTCGGATGCTGAGCTGAAGTCAGACTGAGTCACCCAGGCGCCCCTTGAAATGGGTCTTCAAGAATGTAAACGATTCCGCCTCCCCCCTCCCCCATCCTCATCCCCCACCCCTGCAGAGACAGGACAGGGCAAGGCAAGGGGAGGGCACTGACTCATCAGCCTAGCAGTGGGAATGATGACAAAGACAACAGTGATTACATGGTAATGACGTAGACCCTCCGATCTAAGGGGTGCTCCCAAACCCATGACTCCACCTGACTGAGTTTGGGTTGGATCTGCCCGGTGAGACTCCCCGGAGGGAAGCAGGCAGGTCGGTGTGAAGTGAGAAGCTCCTACCGCCTGCTGGTTACACCCCCCAAGAGCAGCCCTAAATCACGGCCCCACCCACAGATCCGGGCACCTGAGTGATGAGGAAAGGCGGTGTGAACCCCCTCCTCGGGGCCGGGCTCGGGTCGGTGGGTGGGGGATGCCCCGGGAATGGGTATCTGAGGCGGCGGGAGCCTGCCTGGCATCACCTGCCCGGTGTGGGCACCAGGGGGGACAGCAGCCCCTCCCGGGGTCCCCTTCCTCTCCCTCTCCCTCCCAGTCTGTAAAGCTTCCGGTGGGATGTCCTCGGCTCTTTTGAACCCTTTCCATCGCAAGGGAAGTTGTCTGGCTGGGAGTGACGGGAACCTGGAAGGCCCAGGGGGGCCACGGGGCAGGTGAGACCTGCAGAGGCCGCCCTTTAGGGACTCAGTGGGAAGAGAGAAACCGAGCCCGGACTCCCAGCACCGCAGAGATGAGGGAGCCGAGGCGGCAGTGACTGAGCGAGGAGGGGGCGGGGCGAGAAGCAGGCTGGGCTTGGAAGGTCCCGCTCTTTTTGCCCCTCTTCTTTTACCATCGCTGTTGGCATTGCTATTTCTGTTATTTCTCACTCCAAATAAGGAGTTGCGTGCCAGGGCCGTGACTTGGAAATGTCAACTTTTGCCCAAAGCTGGGGACTGGCCCCCACGGAACCCGGCTCCCCTGGAAAGGCTGCATCTGGTGATGGCAGTCCCTGGGTGGGGGTGGGGCAGGGGTCTCCCACGAGCCCGGAACCTTTCTGCCTCCAGCTTGGGTCCAGGGTTTGCACCTACTTGCTCTCGGGATGAGTGGGCAGAGGCTCCGGGATCAGGCAGTTTGGATTCAAATCCAGGGCAGTCCTGGGGTTCTGGGTTCATCCAGAACAGAAGGGGTTATTGTCTTCCTTCTCCATGCCAGCCGCCGAGCTGGGTGCTGAGGTGACAGTCGTGTTAGAGAGAGTAAAGTGGGAAGAAAACCCGGCTGCACTCTAGAAGGAGAAATGGGAGGGACAGGCAATAAGCCAATATGTCAAAATGAGCAGAAGATGTCAGGTGAAATGAAGTTGGGTCAGGGGGTGAGGAAGCAGGGGGTTCACGGCGTCCTCCCTATCACACTGTCCTAAATTGGGCAGAGAAGACGTCCCCAAGGAATGAGGGAGGGAGGCCCCAGCGGATATCTGCGAGCTGAGCATTGTGAATAAGGACTGCAGGTGCAAAGTGAGCTGGGGTGCTGGGGGGAGAGCAAGGAGCTGGGGTTGTGGGGAGGGGGAGAGGAGTCACATGCTCAGGAAGCCAGTTTGGGGCAGACCACAGATGCTCTGTGGAAGGCTTGTGAGTAGGAAGGACACTATGGCACTTAAAAAAAATAACGTCAAGAACAGACTGAGGGCAGTAGGAGACCAGCCTGTTTTAAAAATCCACGTGAAAGCAGTCGGTGGTCTGTGCCGGGGCATTAGCCGTGGAGGAGGGGAGAGTGTCCGCTCAGGAGGTGATGTGGAGGCCGAGGCGTTAGGGTCTGTTGGGGCTCTGGGTGTATGAGGGAGGGAGGGAGAGCCAGAAGGGACCCCAGGAAGAATCTGAGCATGGAGGGGCAGCACCAGGTCCTGAGGTGGTTTGGACGGGGCAGCGGTGGGGGAGTAGGGGTTTGATTTGGGACACTTTACATCTATTTATTTATTTATTTATACTATTATTGTTTAAATTTTTTTTAATGTTTGTTTATTTTTGAGAGAGAGAGAGAGAGACAGAGTGCTCGTGGGAGACATGCAGAGAGAGAGGGAGACACAGAATCCGAAGCAGGCTCCAGGCTCTGAGCTGTCAGCACGAGCCCGACACAGGGCCTGAACCCACAAACCATGAGATCATGACCGGAGCCAAAGTCGGACGCTTAAGTGACTGAGCCCCCCAAGCGCCCTGATATGATTCTTGTTTTTTAGAGTAGAATGTCTTTTTTTTTCTTTTAATTATTCCAGTGTTGCGAACATACAGTGTTACATTAGCTTCAGGGGCACGATGCAGTGGTCCAACCATTCGGGGCCCGACTCAGTGCTTCCCCACGAGAAGTGCGTTCTCCCGCTCCCCCCCCCCCCCCCCCCCCCCCCCCCCCCCCCGCCCCGGCCCCTATTTCCCCCATCCCTCCACCCACCTCCCCTCTAGTAACCATCAGTTTCTTGTTCATTCTGTTTTTTGGTGTGTCTCTTTTTTTTTTTCCCTTTGTTCCTTTGTTTTGTTTCTTAAACTCCACCCACGACTGAAATCACATGGTATCTGTCTTCGTTTCACTCGCTGTACTCTCTCTATCCACCCATGTTTTGCATATGGCGAGACTGACCCTTTCTTATGGCTGGATCATTGTCCGTTGTGGGTATATGACCCACATCCGTACCACTCTTCTGTACCCACTCATCTGTTGATGGGCACTGGGGCTGCTCCCGTAACTTGGCTATTGTACCTCATGCTGCTCCAGCGCATGTATCTTTTCAAATTGTGTTTTCATGTTGCTTGGGTAAATACTCAATAGGGGAATTACGGGATCGTATGGGAATTCTATTTTTAATTTTTTGCATCACCTCCAGTCTGCTTCCCAGAATGGCTGCGCCGGTTTGCATTCCCATCCTTGTCAGCACTTATTATTTCTTGTGTTTTTGATTTTAGCCATTCTGACGGGTGTGAGGTGATACCTTATTGTAGATTTCTTGTTCTTGGGGGGGGGAGGGGAAGAGAGAGGGGGAGAGAGAGAATCTTAAGCAGGCTCCATGCTCAGCTCCGAGCCCAATGCGGGGTTTGACCCCTCAACTCTGAGATCATGCCCTGAGCCAGAATCAAGCGTTGGACATCCACTGACTGAGCCAACCACGAGTTTCTGTCACTGTAGCTTTGATCTACTTTTCCCTGATGATGAGTGACGGTGAGCTTCTTTTCACGTGTCTGTTGCCCATCTGGACGTCTTTCTTGGGAGAGATGTCTGTTCATGGCTTCTGCCCATTTTTGTTTGGATTGTGTGTTCTCATGGGTGTGGAGTTGTATATGTTTGTTATACATTTTGGACACTAGCCCTTTATCAGATACGTCATTTGGAAATATCTTCTCCCATTCAGTAGATTATCTCTTAGTTTTGTTGATGTTGTCCTTTGCTGTGCAGAAGTATTTTATTTTGATGTGTCAAGGAGCTGATTTTTGCTTTTGCTTCCCTTGCCTCATGAGACATATCTGGAAAAACGCTGCTATGGCTAATGTCAAAAAAATGAATGCCTGTGCTTTCCTCTAGGAATTTTCTGGTTTCAGGTCTTATGTTTAGGTCCTTAATCCATTCTGAATTTATTTTTGTGTATGGTGTATCAAGTTGTCATTCCATTTTCCTGCATGTTACTGTCCAGTTTTCCCAATACCATTTGTTGAAGAGACTGTCTTTTCCCCCAGTGCATATTTTTGCCTCCTTTGCTGAAGATTAATTGACCATATAATTGTGGGTTTGTTTCTGGATTCTCTCTCTCTTTCACTGATCAATGTGTCTATTTTTGTGCCAGTGCCATACTGTTTTGATTATGATAGCTTGGTAGTGTATCTTGATATCTGGAATTTTGATACTTCCAATTTGGTTCTTCTTTTTCAGGATTGCTTTTGCTATCCTGGGTCTTTAGTGATTCCATACAAATTTTAGGACTATTTGTTCTAGTTGTGGGGAAAATGTTGTCAGTATTTTGGATTGTATTAAATCTATAGGTTGCCTTGGATAGCATGGACATTTTCACAAGATTTGTCCTTCCAGTTTATCTGCATGGAATATCATTCCATTCATTTGTGTCATCTTCAATTTCTTTCAGAGTGTTTTATAGTTAACAGAGTACAGGTCTTTTACATCTGGTTAAGTTTATTCCTGGGTATTCTATTATTTTTGGTGCAGTTGTCAATTTCTCTTAATTTCTCTTTCTGCTGCTTCATTATTAGTGTATAGAAATGCAACAGATTTCTGTATATCGATTTTGTATCCTGCAACCTTACTGAATCCATTTATCAGTTCCAGCAGTTTTTTGGTAGAGTCTTTAGGATTTTAAATATATAGTATTATGTCATCTGCAGATAGAGACAATTTTACTTCATTCAATATGGATGCCTTTTTTCTTTTCGTTGCCTGATTGCTGTGGCTCTCAGTTCCAGCGCTATGTTGGATAAAAGTGGTGAGAGTGACATCCTTGTCTCATTTCTGACCTTAAGGGAAAAGGCTCTCAGTTTTTCCCCATTGGGTATGATCGTAGCTGTGGGTTTATATTTAAGGGCTTTTTTCTGTTGGGGTATGTTAACTCTAAACCTGCAGGTTGAGAGGTTTTATCATAAATGGATGTTGAACTTTGTCAGATGCCTTTTCTACCTCTATTGAAATGATAATATGGTTTTTATCCTTTCCCTTGTTGATGTGATGTCTCATGTTGATTGATTTGCAGATATTGAGCCAACCTTGCATTGCAGGAATAAATTTTACTTGATTGTAGTGAATGATTTTTAAGAATGTATTGATGGATTCAGTTTGCTCATATTTTGTTGAGGATTTTTACACCTATGTTCCTCAGAGATATTGGCCTGTAGTTCTCTTTTTCTGTGGTGTCTTTATCTGGTTTTGGTATGAGATAATGATGGCTTCATAGAACAAGTTTGGAAGCTTCTCTTCTGTTTTTTGAAACAGCGTGAGAAGAATAGGTATTGACTTTTCTTTGGATGTTTGGTAGAATTCACTCATGAAGCTGTGTGATCCTGGACTTCTGTTTGTTGAGAGTTTTTTTTTTTTAATTTACGGATTCAATTTCATTGCTGGCTATTGGTCTGTTTAACATTTTTTTTTCTTCTGTTTCATTTTTGTAGGTTATATGTCTCTGAGAATTTATCTATTTCTACTAGGTTGTCCAGTTTGTTGGCACATAATTTTTCATAATATTCTCTTATAATCCTTTGTATTTCTGTTGTGTCTGTTGTTATTTCTCCTCTTTTGTTTCTTATTTTGTTTATATGAGCTCTCTCTCTCTCTCTCTCTCTCTCTCTCTCTAAGTCTGGCTAAAGGTTTATCAAGTTTATTGATCTTTTCAAGGAACTAGCTCCCGGTTTCATTGATCTGTTCAGTTGGGGTTTTTAGTTTCTACTTGTTTGTTTCAGCTTTGATCTGTATCATTACCTTTCTTCTACTAGTTTTGAGTTTTGTTTGTTGTTCTATTTCTAGGTCCTTCAGGTATAAGGTCACATCATTTCAAATTTTTCTTGCTTGTTGAGTTAGGTTTGTACTGCTGTAAACTTCCCTCTTAGAACCACCTTTGCTACATTCTGAAGATTTTGGACAGTTGTGTTTTCATTTTCATTTGCCCATAGGTATTTTTAAAATTTCCTCTTTGATTTCTTATTTCATTCATTGAAACATTCATTGTTCAGAAGCGGGTTATGTAACCTACAAGTATTTGTGTTCTTTCCAGAGGTTTTCTTGTGGTTGATGTTTAGCTTCATAGGGTTGTGACCAGAAAAGATGGATGGCAAGACTGCACTCTTTTTGAATTTGTTGAGCCTGCTTTGTGGCTATCATGTGATCTCTTCTGGGGAGTGTTCCATGTGCACTTGAGAAGAATGTGTGTTCTGCTCTTTTAATGTGGAATGTTCCAAATATATCTGTTAGATCCGTCTGGGTCACTGTGCCCTTGTCGATTTTCCGTTAGGACGATGTATGTCCATTGATGTAAGTGGGTGTTAAAGTCCTTACTATTGTTGTATTACCATCAATTACCTCCTTTATGTTTGTTTTCAGCTGCTTCATGTGTTTGGGTGCTTTCCTGCTGGGTACATAAGTGTTTACAATTGTATCTTCTTCTCGGACTGTTCCCTTTATATTTATATACAGACACATTACATTTAAAATGCCTGTTAGTCACCCAAGGGAGATGTTCAAAACACAGTTTGCTCTAAGAGTCTGGAGATGGAAAGTGGGGGTTCTAAGCATAGCAGCGTGGCAGGTGCAGATCATCAAGGGGGTGAGGGTCCCCAGACAAGAGGACTGAGCACCAAGATGGACCGGAGCCAGCTGGGGCACACTCATGGGATATGAGGTGACACTGCCTGTTGCTGTGGGTCTACTCACAGCTGTGTGACCTCCCTCCAACAGATTGGGTTTGGAGACCCACTGGACCCACTGGGAGCTGGACCTGAGCTCACCCCGTTGGTCACCTGACCGCTAAAATCCTATGCTCCAGTCGGCAGTTAGCCATGACCTGTGGGGCTCCTGGAATCAGCCTCGGTTCAGAGCCAGTGTCTAAGAAAACCAGAAGAGTCTGATTATTTCCTTTTCCCCAGTGCATGTCACCTGGTAAGGGCTGTGAGTTCCTTTCAGGAGGCTGGGAGAGAGGTGAACAGGACACATTTTAGCAGTATGGCCGGTTCCTTCCCTAAGAGGACTTCATTGTCCATTTTTTTAGGAAGTTGACAAGCCTCTGGCAACACACAGCCATGACAGTATTTAAAATTAAACCCTATATGCTTACACTTAAATAAATTATATTTCTTTATTTATTTTTACTTAATTAAAATTTTAAAAAATTTTTTATTCATTTTTTGAGAGACAGAGGGAGACTGTGAGAGAGGGAGGGGCAGGGAGAGAGAGAGAGAGACACACACAGAATCCGAAACAGGCTCCAGGCTTTGAGCTGTCAGCACAGAGCACGATGCGGGGCTCGAACCCACGAACCATGAGATCATGACCTGAGCCGAAGTCAGACGCTTAACCGACTGAGCCACTCAAGTGACCCAAAATAAATCATATTTAAAACAACGGTAATACCTCAAAATGCACCACTTCCTTACTATGTTACTACACTCTACCAAGCTCTATGCTTCGAGATCATTCCGCTCCGTACGGTAGAAATAGTTACCTACCAGGTGTGATGATGCATTTCTTTGCAATTCTGAATTATCGATGTTGCATTGGCACCTTGAATTTGGCCATTGGGGGAAGCCTCTATGCCACAGAAATTGGGAAAGGCACAAACCAGGACTCACACTTATTGCTTTTTTGATAAAGAAAAGAAAATTAATGCAGATAAACTTTAAACGCGTGTCATATGGAGATTAGCATGAGGAGCGGGGGTGGGGTTAGTCCAGCATTAGCTGAGTCAGCAGAAGTTGCCCGCGGCACCAACGGAGTTCAGTCTTCACAGCTTCCCTTCTATTTGCTCTTCTTTTTTTTTTTTTAATGTTTATTTATTTTTTTGAGACAAAGAGAGACAGAATGTGAGCGTGGGAGGGGCAGAGAGAGGGAGACACAGAATCCGAAGCAGGCTCCAGGCTCTGAGCTGTCGGCACAGAGCCCGATGTGGGACTCGAACCCACAAGCTGTGAGATCATGACCTGAGCTAGAGTCGGGTTCTTAACCGACTGAGCCCCCCAGGTGCCCCTCCTTCCATTTTCTTCTTGAACACAAATGGAAATATCAATCCACATTTATGCCCCGTATCAGATTTTCATGACGACACATTGATTGGGGAAAGAATTAGCAGACTGGGATGCCATTCCCCTTGTGGAACTGTGGTTGAGTTGCAGGAATGGTTTGGTTGCGGTGTGAGAGGCATTCTGTAAGGCTCGGGGGAGGTTTGTGGAATTTACAAGTAATTTTACAATGTAGCGTACAATCATAGTGTAGGGTGTGGCACACATCATTCGTATCAGTACAATTCATTATGACCTGAAATAGACTCACACACATGCACGCTCACCTGCTGGTGGTCAGCGGGGGCCAGCGCGTCACCACTGGGGGACTGTGCCGTTAGGAGGTCAGGGCAGCCAAGAAGTCTGGGAGAGGGGAGGAGAGCCTCGTGTCCCGAGGCCAAGTGGGAAGTGTTTCAAGGCTTTCAAGGACAGCGAGCATCTAGATCAGATGCCCCTGCCAGTTCTCAAGAGGAAGAAGAGAAAGCACCTGTGGATTTGGAAACAGAGCAGTTTCAATGGCGCCATGGGGTGGAGAGCCTGATCAGCGTCAGGTCATAGGGACCACAGGGAGGCAGAATCGGACAGCGAGCCCTGACAACGGGGGCGTTTTCCTGTAAAGGAGCTGAAGAGACAAAGGCATGGGTGTCTGAGCTGTCCCCTCCTACCCGCCCACCTCAGGCAGACGGGTCGTAGAAACGGAGGGAGAAATTCGGGGCAGCCCAGTCCTGCCGCATCTTGAGCACCTGGTCATTCTAGTGCCGCACACAAGTTCCACTCGGACGTCGGAACACAGAGCCCAGAGTCCAAAGCCTGGCCCCGGGGCTCAGAGCTGGATCCCTGATCCGGGAACTCGAGACCAAACACCTGACCCCAGCACCCAGGAGATGGAGCCCCCAAATAGGCCTGAAACCCTGGCCCCTCTCTACCCGGCTGTCCAGCCCCCAGAAGTGTGGTAAAGCTGCTGGGCAGCGACAAGGGAACTTGAGGACAGCGATCAATCGTGAACCTGGGTGGGCTGCGGTCAGCTGCGCAGGCGCAGGTGCGGAGTGGGGAGGGAGGGTTGGACAGGGGCAGGGGCAGCGCTTAGGCAGCCTGATGGAGGCGAAGGCGCACAGAGAGCCCAGTGGAGCCAGGGAGGGAGTGACTGTGACCCAGGCTAGGGACTCTAAGCCTGGGGAGGGGAGAGAGAACAGGAAGGCTCAGGCTGCCCAGGGGGATAGTGAGGGCTCACTGTCAGTGGTTACAGGTCCCGCCGGAGGGGGGGACTTGCTGGGGGCTTGACGGGGCGGTGTGTTAGCGGAGCGAGCTGGGAGGTGAGCAGGAGGAATTCTGGGCTGCTGATAGCGGGGACGGGAGGGAGGGGTTGTGGTGGGCGTGGTTCCTGGTGATGACAAAGTCCAGTGTCCGCCCTGGGAGAGGGTGGAGGACAGGAGAAGGAGGTCAGGCACAGAGACACCCGGAGCTGGCCCGTCACCCACTGGCTGCTGAAACTGTGTGGCAGAAGCGCTGGAGATTGGTGGCCCCTCCAGGAATGAGCGCAGAGTGAGGATGGTCTGGAAGTGACGGGGAGGAGCACGCAGGACCCCCTCCCACCTCTGGGCCCAGTGGTGGGGGGAGCGAGGGGGACCCTGTCCGCTGTGGGGAGCAGGTTTCTGAGGCAGCAGGAGGGTCAGGGACACTCTGCGATGTCGTCGAGCCCCCCGTGTAGGCGGTGGCGCGAGGGATGATCTGGAAGTGGGGGCGGATGGGAGATGGGGTCAGAGGATGGGCATCTGGGGTCCTTGAGTTCCTATGGTAACTGATTAAACAGGGACGAAGGGCGTGCGCGATGGGGGACCCTGAAGGTCCCAAGGCTCCTGGGATGAATGGGATGACAACAGCCTGAGGGGCTCCCTCCAGTTTCTTCTCTGCCCTGTGGCATCTGTGAAATGAGGAGATAACAGCCTTGAGGGGCCGTGCTGAGCATCAGGGAGCCAGGACTGAGGGGGCCTTGGGGTTCTTGTCATGATGACCCCCGTCACCCTTGTCAGTGGAGGCACAGGTGACCGTGGTGGGGGGTTTGGAGGGGTGCCTGGTTTCTCCAGAGGGTTTGATATCTGGGTGGGTTCTCAGCAGTCCAGGGAAGGATGGAGGCAGGACCCGTCTGGCCCAGCATCTTTGCAGTGAGGTAGGCGTCTGTAAGTGGACTTGGCCTTGAGCCTTGAGGCTGATGGCTCTGTTTTGGGGAGTGTCAGGGGAGAGCCCTGACAGGTAGGGGAGGGAGAAACACTGACGTGTAGTTCTGTTGTTCAGCTTCTCAGAGGAGAAGTGAATGAGAGGGATAGGGTGGAGGGGGAGCAGGTGGGGGCAAGGTGCAGGATTAAATGGAGTGACGGGGGGAGGGCTCACTGAGAAGGGGACCTTTAAGCCGAACCCTGAAGAGGGTAAGGCAATGAGCTGTGTGGAGTATCTGGGGGAAGAGCATTCTATGCAAAGGAAACAGTCCGTGCAAAGGCCCTGAGGCAGGACAGACTGGCAGCTTCATGGACCCACTAGGAGGTCAATGTGGCTGGAGCAGAGAGGACCAGGGGGAGCACAGTGGGAAGAAGGTCAGGGGGGTGGCAGGGGCACATCACAGGGGGCCTGGTAAGCCACCGTGAGGGCTTTGTCTTTTACTGAGTGGGACGGGAAGCACTGCTTCTGAGCAAAGGAACAGCACAGCCTGCTTCCGTGTGCTGCGTGCCGGACAGAGGGGGGACCTGGGGGTCCAGGGAGGCCCGTGAGGAGGCTGCCCGGCGAGCGGGTGGTGGCGGTGCAGGTGGTGGGAGGTGGATGGCCAAGTGGGTGTCCTATTGGGTTGGAGAATTTGCAAGTATCAGAACGGAAGCCTTGGGTGGGGGTGGCCGTCTCTGCTCTCTGGAGCCTTGGAGACCACTGTCAGGGCAGGGGCTTAAACGCCGTGACTCAGCTCCATGGCCCGCTCCTCCCGTCTGTCTCACGTCCTGGATTCCACACGAGGTCCCCTGACGGGGCCGTGCCGCTAGAGCCAATGCTCTGCTCCAACCCCTCAGGTTACAGACGGGGAAACTGAGGCCAGAGGAGGAGGTGCCCAGGGTGGGTCCCGTGGGAATCAGAGCTGGGATGGAGTCCGGGCTTCCTGGTGGGGAGCCGGGCTGGTCCCCTGGCCGGTGGCAGGTTAGGGGGAGCTGAGGTTTGCATCCCTTGGCTGCCCCGGCCCCCGGCCCCCCCGCTGTGGCCTCTCTCCCGAGTCCCCTGGAACCTTCCCTCTCTCCTTTCTGTCAGCGACGTGCCCAAGGGTGCCGAGACCTTCGGGGTTTCTGGGAGCTCCGGAGTGGAGGTTTTCGTGGTCTATGACCCAGCACGTGTGACAGTGCCCCCAGACAAGACCCGCTGGCCCCTGGACGCCAACGTGGATGTGACCATATCTGTGGATGCTGCCAGTAAGGACTTACACGACCTCAAGGTGAGGGACCCCCGGCTCCTCAGTCAGGGGCTGCGTCTCCCAACCCCCAGCCATGCACCCCGACACCTCCACTCACACAGCGCCGCAGCGCCCCACGTGCACACCCGCCATGTCACACGTACGCACACACCACAATGTCACACGTGCACACATTCCTCAGTGTCACACACTCACCCACGAGTGAATACACCCATGAAAACAGGCCTAGGCGTCCCCTCAAGTTCACAAACACCTGCACCTTAATCCCTGTGCTGGACCTGCGCGCAGACACTGAGACCAGCCCCCGCAGCGGGCAGGGCCCTGTGGGCACCCCGGGCACACTCGTGCGTGCAGACGCAGGTGCTCGCCCGAATCTGCAGGGGTCCCTGAGCTAAGGAAGAAGAAAGGCTTCTCTTTCAGGGACCACATCCTTGCCACCTGCCCCCAGGCACCCACCGCACACACAGTGACCCACGGCCCTTTCTCCCCCGACAGGGAAGAGGCAGAGACTGTGAAGCTGTTCTCCCCCCACAGAGCAGGGGCCCTGGAGTCTGCCATGGGTTCAAATCCTACCTCCTCTGCTTCCTAGCTGCATGCCTGCAGGGAGGGCCTGGAGTGGCCTCCCTGCGAAGGGACGGGGACCCCGGGCCCATCCTGGGAGCTCAGTGACAGGGCCCGGGTAGAGCCCTTGGCCTGGGTTCTGGACCATGGGACAAGCTGTGACCATTGGCCTTTCTTGGGAGGATGGCATGTGGTCATTGTTCCCATTTTACAGATGAAGAAACAGAAGCCTAAACAGGCAGAGTAACTTGCCTACGTCAATGACGTCAGCTGCCCCTTCCCTCCTTCTTCCTCTTTGACGTCTCCATGGGTGCCTGAGGGTCTAGGTGCTCCCTCTGGGTGCGCCCCCTGCCCAGCCCTAGACCAGGGAGGGACCCACTGCATCTCTAGCCAGGGAAGGGAGCCCGGGGTCCAAGCCAGGAGACTGTGAATCTTGGACCTTCTGCAGCGTCTTGGGATGCCCTGGCATCCCCGCCTCTAGGCAGGGACTGTCGGGGTGTCCCCCTTCTCCTCCCCTTGCCCCTGCCATCTCTGAGGGGTTGGCCGTGCTGGCTTAGGGCTGACGATGTCCCCACAGGTGAAGGTCTCCTACTTCGGGCCGCAGGCGGCTGGTGCCCTGGGCCACAGCGTGCTCTACCTCACTGGTGTCGGTAAGGACCCCCCCACCCCGGGCTCCCCGTTCATGCCCACCCCTCCCCCCATGTTGCCCACCTGAGGGTCTTAGGGGAACCCCCAAGTGCAAGGCCCATGGCCATCTTCCTCCACCATCAAGGAGCTTCCCCAAAGGCCTTCCATTCGTCTAGAACCTCAGAGACAGGGACCCAGCAATACTTAGGACCACCAGAATCTAGACACTGTGCCACCCATAGGTCAGCAGCTAGACCCATAGCAGGGCCCCTTCCTCTGGAGTCCCCACAGTGTCACACCACTGGAATGCCAAGATCCCTTCCCAAACCTCGGAACCAGCACCTAGAACCTCAGGGCCCATCCCCACTGCCAGAGGCAGGGCCGCCCAGGTCCCCAGAGCAGGCCTTCCCGGGTCTCATGGGCCAAGCTTCCTCGGCCTGGATGTCGTGGATGTGAAGACAGGACCTGGTGAGCCCCGGGCAGCCCCTCTCCATCCCTTTTCAGACATCTCCCTGGACGTCGACACGGGTCGCACGGGCAAGGTGAAGAGGAACCACAGCGACAAGGTGACAGTCTCCTCCCTGCCCCCTCGAGGGCACAGTTGACAGGCAAACCTTTGGGCGGTGGGTCCCAGGGT
Organism: Mungos mungo; assembly: GCA_004023785.1. Taxonomy (NCBI): domain Eukaryota; kingdom Metazoa; phylum Chordata; class Mammalia; order Carnivora; family Herpestidae; genus Mungos; species Mungos mungo. The sequence goes on along the minus strand of PISW01008510.1, from coordinate 33,799 downwards.
CTGCCATAGCTGACAGCATAGGGGGACCCATTTGGGGACCTGCCAAAAGGGCACGGGTGGGCGTCACTTCCACCGTGCGATCGACATGCTGTGTGACTCCTGTGAGACCCTCTCTGAGCCTCTCTCATGATTTTGGAATTGGGGTTGGTTCTTTTGCTTGATGCCTCTTCTATTTCCTTGGGTGTATGTGGACCCCTAAACACGGTAGGTGCTTCATAAAAGGTTGTGTGACTGACTGAAGGCTTCTGATAGAGGAGGCTGGGTGGACCCCAGAGAGTGAGGAGGAGGGTGGGGTGGGCTGGAGACATTACCACAGAGCAAGTATCTGGAAGCCATTCTGGAAGGGCACAAGGTATAGTTTATAGGGAAGGACCCCAGAGAGAGAAAGCCTGGGCCACAAGGACCGGCTTTGAGGACAAGACGGGTAAGGATAGCCATGGACGGCCGTGCAGGTTGCTCACTGCACAAGGTTGCTTGGCTAAGTGGGTGAGTGGGGCTATGATTCAAGCCATGTCTTGTGCCCCAGCACAGGGCAGCATTTACCCAGAAAGGTGGACAGGAGCGCCATATGGGCTAGCAGTGGCCCTCTGAAGTCCCCCAGGTGAATTTGAATCCCTACTCTGGGACTTAGGGCTCATTTCCCAGAGCCTTTCTTTCCTTTCTGTGAAATGGGGCAAGTGAGACCTGCCTTGTGGGGTCTGGTGGGCATTAAGCAGAGGTGTGTAGGGAGAGCTGCAATCAGAGGCGGGGCTCCAGCTGCCTTTCCCACTTCAGCTTAGACCTCTCTGCAGGGCCTGCAGGACTGAGGGCAGGGGTCAGGGATGTCTACGGGACAGGGCCCAGGAGAGTGCTGAAATGGAGCGCTTCCCTAGGACTGTCCAGCCTCAGCAAGGTCGGGCTGGGGAGCCTCTGTCCCCCAGGCAGGGTCAGAGCCCAGCAGGCTGGTGAAGGTTGTTTCTGGATATGGTGACCCCACCCTTCCTCCTCCAGTGTGACGGCCCAGTGAGAGGTGTATGGTTGCACAGGTTGTTCACTATACAAGAGTGGGGTTGGTCTGGGTCTAGACACCTGGAACTCCAGCCCCCAAATCTATGATCCCTCTTTAAATCTTTAAGCAAACCCAGAATACAGAAGTCTCCATCTTAGCAAAGCCAGCCCTAGGCAGCTCCAGAGCCCCTTCCCACGCCCTCTGGATCCCACTGACCCCAAAGTCTCTTGCTTTGCTGCAGAAAACCTGGCGCTGGGGCCCTGAGGGCTACGGGGCTGTCCTGCTGGTGAACTGTGACCGGGACAGTCCCGCGTCCAGGGGGCCCGACCTCACCAGCAGCCAGCTGGCATCCCTGGAGGGTGAGTGACGGGGTGTGTGGGGGTGTCCAGGATAGAGGTGTTGGGGTAGCAGCTTGGGGGGTGGGGGGCGCCTGCTGGCGGGGCGCAGGGAGAGCTGCCTCCAGGGCGCCTCTCCCTCCAGACCTGCAGGACATGTCCCCCATGGTGCTGAGCTGCGACGGGCCGGACAGCCTCTTCGACAGCCACAAGCTGGTCTTGGACGTGCCGTTTTCTGATTCCAGAAGAGTGGGGGTCTTCTGCGCCAGGGGTGAGTGGTCTGGGGGCCGCTTTCCTCCCTGCTCCTCTTATTCTCTGCTTCCCAAGCTCGTTTCTTCTCTTATCTATATCCGCACTCCCTTCCAGCATCTTCCATAACTCTCTCTACCGCTGACCAGCAGCCTCTCCAGCAGTTCACAGCATATTCCCTAAGAAGGAGGTTCGGAAACGGGCCCCATTTTACAGAGGGGCCCAACTGAGGCTCAGATGTCTCCAGGACACACAGCCAGCTGGGGATGGAGCAGGCATTCAAACCCAGGCCTCTGAAGTATCCAAGCCCCTCCTCTGTCCACTGCCCACCCCCTCCTGTGCTCAGTCTGCTTGGCATGAGCTCTTGACGTACCAGCAGCTCTGTGTAGGCTGGGCGAGGAAGGAGCGGAATCGAGCGAAGCTGAGGCCCAGGCCCGCCCTCAGAACCCGCTGTTCTGCCAGAGATGTTAGGAATCAAAGTCTGTGGCGTCAAAAATATACACACTGGGGCGCATGGGTGGCTCAGTCAGTTAAGCGTCTGACTTCGGCTCAGGTCATGATCTTGCAGTTTGTGGGTTCGAGCCTCGCGTTTGGCTCTGTGCTGACCGCTCAGAGCCTAGAGCCTGCTTCAGATTCTGTGTCTCCCTCTCTCTCTGACCCTCTGCTACTCATGTTCTGTCTCTCTCTGTCCCTCAATAATAAATAAAAATTTAAAAAAGTATATATATGTATATACATATATGCCAATCCTTAACCCCGAGCTGTCTTTACTCATTTTTATAAATAACAGGAGGCCTCTCCGGTTCCCTTCCCTCTTCTTCCTCACTGTCCTCTGTTCGTTCTGGCTACATGAGCCTGGCAGGAGCCAGAATGTTCCTCCTCGTGCCCCACTGGGAAACACTGTGATCAGAACCCAAGCAAAGCCTTAATCAGACCACCTTTCCTGCTGTGAATAATGCCGGGGGACATTGCCCAGCCACCCTCAGGGGAGGACGGAGGGGGCGGGACGGAAGTGCTGCGGGTCAGGAGCTTTTAAAAATAAAAGAAGGTGGGGGCGCCTGGGCGGCTCAGTCGGTTAAGCCTCCGACTTTGACCGAGGTCATGATTTTGTGGTTTGTGGGTTCGAGCCCCACGTCGGGCTCTGTGCTGACAGCTCAGAGCCTGGAGCCTGCTTCGGATTCTGTCTCCCTTTCTCTCTGCCCCTCCCTCCCCCCTCATTCGCACTCTCTCTCACAAATGAATAAACATTAAAGAAATTAAAAATAAATAAATCGATGAAGGTGAAAGTCACACAATATAAAATTGCCCACTAGAAAGTGGGTGATCCGGTGGCACTTCGCACATCCTCCTTGCCGTGCGGCCACCGCCTCTACCTACGTGCAAGACAGTGGCGTCACCCCAAGTGAAACCTCACACTTATCAGCTGTCACCCGCCATCCCTGCCCCCAGTCCTAGGCAGCCACCGACCTGCTTTCTGTCCCCCACGGACCTACCGATGTTGGACAGCGTGTGGCCTTTTGTGTCTGGCTTTTCACTCAGCGTAGTATTTTCAGGGTTTGCCCACATTGTAGTCGGCATCAGCGCCACATTCTTTTTTATGGGTGAAAATATTCCATTGCGTGGACGCACTATATTTTGTTACCTGTTCCTCCGTGGATGGACGTTTGGGCATTTTTCACCTTTTGTGCCGGCTGCTTTTATCTCTGTATCTGACTGAAAGCTTACATGGACCCCATGAGGTGCTGTTAGCCCATTTTACAGGTGAGGAACTGAGGCTCAGAGAGGTCGAGTCATTGACGCTTGCGTCCGTGGCAGAGCTGGGGAGGAGCGGCCGCGTAGATCTAACACGACGGCGGCTCGGCCCTGGCTTGCTGGCCTCCCGTCCTCGGTCCCAGCTCTGCCCCCGACTCTGCCTCCCCTAGGTGGGCGCGCCCTCGGGGACTACAAGCAGGTGCTGGGACCTCAGCGTCTGTCCTACCAAGTAGAGCGGCAGCCAGGGGAGCGGAAGATCCCCTTCTTTGTGGAGGGCCTGGCCTTCCCCGACGTGGATTTCTTGGGGCTGGTCTCCATCAGCGTCAGCCTGGTGGACGCGGGGGTAGGTACAGTCTTGGCGGCCGGGATGGGGGCTGAGGGTCTGGGGGGCCCGTCTGGGGTCTCCGGGGCTGGGCTGGCTGGGGGCTGGGGGATCTCGAGGCCTGATGGGGCTCCCCGCAGGGCCCACTCAGTCCTCATTTCGCCCCCAGACCCTGCCTGAGGTGCCCCTCTTCACAGACACCGTGGCCTTCCGCATGGCCCCCTGGATCATGACCCCCAACACCCAGCCCCCCCTGGAGCTGTATGCGTGCAGGTGAGGCCTCCCCCTCCTGCAACCCTACCCTCTCTGGACCCGCAGAGACAGACAGGAGGCCGTGTCCAGGGCTGGGCCCTCACTCACCGGGTGGATTCATTGAGGGCGCCCTTGGGCACAGGCTGGGTACGGGAGAAGCAGCAGGTGGGCTCGGGCCGGTCAGTTAAGGCTCCGGCTGAGGTCACTGGCTCACGCTTCAGCCCCCTGGCTCTACGCTGTCCTGCCCATAGCCGCCCCAGCACGGGGTGGCTTTAGTCCGGGCAGTGAGACCAGGCCCCGTGCCCCGTGTGGGCAGCCAGTGGTTGAGGGCTTCCCAGCCTCACTCTGGCGTGGGGTGCTGGGGGCCTGTGGAGAACACGGGACCCGGCTGCCAGCGTCTGCCATGAGCCCTGGCCCAGCCTGGGACCCGTGTCCTTCTGCCATTGCCCAGAATCCTCGTCAGGCCCCTTGATGGACAGGCGGGCCTTGATGGGCGTCAGAAGTCAGGCCAGTGGCAAGTGCCACAGCTGACTTGGAGCGTAAGTCACAGGCCAGGAAGGTGGAGAGAAACAGGTGTGGTCCACGGACACTCACTATCCCCGCCCTGGTTCCTTTTTGTGGAGCCAAGGGCAGGAGTTGGGGGGCTGCCGGTCCCCTGGAGGCCCCCCGCTGGCCTTGGCAGCCTGCCTTTGGGCTCCACCCCCCTGGGCTTGCCCCTTGCGCCTTCCACCTGATATAATCTGGGGACATCCTCCGTCTTCTCTAGGGCGGGGACGGTATTTGAACCCCAAACCCAGGGGCCACATGGGGCCCAGGGCAGACTGGACCAAGGCCACGGTCAGAGGTCACTATCACGTCCCCCTCTTCCTGTGCTTTGCAGCGTGGTAGACCCTCATGGCTCAAATAAGAAATTTCTGGAAGACATGTCTGACCTTGCATTGAAAGCCAACTGCAAGCTGATCATCTGCCCTCAAATTGAGAATCGAAACGACCGGTGGATCCAGGTGGGTCTCCCCCCTCCCCCGTCCTTCACCCCGACTTTGGGAGGCAGGGCCTACAGCCTCCATCTCCCTAGAGGAGCCAGGACTCGGTCAGGGCAGGGGAGGGGGGTGCGAGGCAACACTTCCCCCCTGCCTGTGTCCCTCCAGGCTCTCCTGTTCCCCCAAATGCCGGGTCCCAGACAGAGACCTGTCCCGGGTGGGGTCCCAGGAGGCCTCACCTCCACCCCTGGCCCCTGGGCTCCCAAGTCTGGGGGATCACGGTGTCAGGAAAATCACACTGGGGACGCCACTGTGACCTCTTCCTCTCCCCTCCTAGGACGAGATGGAGTTCGGCTACACCGAGGCCCCTCACAAGTCCTTCCCCGTGGTCTTTGACTCTCCCCGAAACAGAGGCCTGAAGGATTTCCCCTACAAGCGAATCCTGGTGTGTGGCAAAGGGTAGCCTGGGGGTCCCTTGGGTGGCTCTGTAATAGGACCTGTCATCACAGGACCCTGTCATCAGTCTCCTCTGGTCCTGGTCCTTTAAAGGGGCAAAAGGACCCAAGCGGTGGGGAAATGGGGAGGCTGTGGCGGGTGGGGAGGGGTTGGGAAAGAACATGCAAGTGGCATGCAAACAACACGCAAACCCTCCCAGTTCTGGGCGGGGCAGGCCAGCAATGTGGTCCTGGGCGCCCTTCTCCCCCATGGGGGAGTCAACAGAGGGGTCAGCCCTGGGGACACCAAACTGCCTTCTGGGGGCAGTGCACTGTTAGTGAGCCCTCGTCACCCTTGCTTTTACCAGGTGGGGCCTCTCTGTGGGTAACAAATGTTTTCTGAACACCTACTGTGTGTCGGGTCTCATGCTGGCCGTGTGCTGGGTTCCAGGCACCCAACCCAGGCTTTACACGGTCACCTGTCCAATCCACAGTCCTGTGGAGAGCTGCTGTCTTTATCTCGTCTTTCCTAAGGCTCAGGGAGGTCACGTAACTGGCCCCAGGCCACACAGCTAGTGGCGCCAAGATGCAAAACCAGAGGGGCTGTCTCCACAGCCCTATTGCCAGGCTGAGCTGCCTCTGGAGGTGGGCCCAAGGCCTGCAGCCCACCATGCCTGCCTGTTTACCAGCTCCCGCACCCCCCACCGCCAGGGCAATACCCGTGTTAGGGTGGGGGCTGGGAGGGGGCACCCGGGAGCCCGTGGGCACACAGAGCAGGGGCATGCACCTCAGTCTGGAGGGGCCTACCCGTCCCAGAGCAGGTGACAAGGAGCCCTGTGGGGCGAGTCTGCATCAACCAAGGGCTTGACCCCAAGCCCGGACTGGACCTGGCTGGGGCACCCTCCACGGATCTCTGCCCTCATCTTTTTTTAATGAAATCTTTAAAATGTTTATTTAGTTTCAAGAGAGAGACAGAGACAGAGACAGAGACAGAGAACAAGCAGGGGAGGAGCAGAGAGAGAGGGAGACACAGAATCCGAAGCAGGCTGAGCTGTCAGCACAGAGCCTGACACGGGGCTTGAACTCATGAACCTCATGATCGTGACCTGAGCCGAAGTCGGACGCTTAACTGACTGAGTCACCCAGGAGCCGCTAAAATCTCACCTAGTTTCCACCTGGTTTTCTTTTTGGACCTACGCGTTCTTTAGAAGCGGGTTGCCTGAACTTTCAGCCTCTGGGGATTTTCTAGCTATTCAGTTGTGGACTTGGACTTGAATCACACCCCCACCCCCTGCCAAGAGCTGTCGCCTCCTGTCTTTAAAAAAATTTTTTTTTAACGTTTATTTATTTTTGAGAGAGAGAGACAGAGCATGAGCTGGGGAGGGGCAGAGAGAGAGAGAGAGACACACACACACACACAGAATCAGAAGCAGGCTCCAGGCTCTGAGCTGTCAGCACAGAGCCCGAGGTGGGGCTCGAACTCACGAACTGTGAGATCATGACCTGAGCTGAAGTCGGCCGCCTAACCGACTGAGCCACCCAGGTGCCCCAGCCTCCTGTCTTACTGACCCCTCCTTCCGGGGCGGGGGGCTTGCTGGTCCTCCCCTAGGGTCCCGACTTCGGATATGTAACCCGGGAGATCCAGTTCGCGGGCGCCTCCAGCCTTGACTCTTTCGGCAACCTGGACGTCAGCCCTCCCGTCACGGTGGGCGGCAAGGAATACCCCCTGGGACGGATCCTCATCGGCAGCAGTTTTCCCAGGTGAGAGGCCCTGGCGGGGGGCGGGCGGGGGCGGTCTCCAGTCTCAGAGGTGGTCTTAACCCTCCTGCTAGGTCCTGGAGTCAAAGACTCAGAGTCCCGGGATACTGGATTGAAAAGGTCATAGAATCTTGGGAGAAAACTCACCAACTAGCAGCCCACGGTCTATTGGCCTGCCTGGTATTTCGTGAGCTTAGTCACCGACTCCATATGTATGGGGGGGGGCTTTCCATAAAAACCAAGATTTTCAGCTTCTTTAGAAACACCGGGGCTCTGGGGACGCAACATGCCATGTGGCACAGAGGCAGGAGACGGACCGGTTGACCTCTCCCATCAGGAGGTCAAAATAGCTCTGTTCTAGCAATAGCTTTAAAAGCCCAGGGGTCACCATGTGGCTCCTGGTGAATGAGTGGCTGGTCAGGACACCGGGTGACAGAGGTGACGTGGTGGGTGCTACCCTGGATAGCTGTCATGAGGCCGGAAACAAGGGATGTAGGATTTAGTGCTTGGGCAGGTGACAGTATCTGCTAAGTCCTGCTGGACAGGTCCCCACCCGGGTGTGCAGTGCGGAGATCCTGGTTGGGGCCTCTGTCTCCCGCCTGGAGGTGAGCCGGCCACAGGTGCCGGAGCCACCTTGTCATTTGTGTGGGGTTGGCACGGAGACCAGGCGAGCCCCAGCCTGCTGCCCGCCAGCCCCCCAAGCCCTCACTGACTGGCTAGAGCAGCCGGGTGGGCCCAGGAAGGTCACTCAACCTCAAGCGCTGACCCTGGCGGCCTCAGGGCTCCGGATCAGGTGAGGCAAGGTTTCCTGGCACCAGCCCCAGGCACGTAGCTGGGTGCCCGGGGCTAAGGTTGGCTAGAGCAAAGGAGTGCTCACCTTGCTGGTGACTCAGGCTCAGACACCACTCTGTGATCTGATCTGATCTTGCCTGCAGCTCTGGAGGCGGGAGGACATTGGAACCTCCGGTTGTGCTGCAGGGAGGGACCCAGGAGGAAGGAGCACGGGCTTTGGAGCACAGCTGGACTCGAAGATGTGGGCATTTGGGAGGAAAACATGCAAAGGAGTGGAAATGGCCAGTGCAAAGGCCCTGAGGCAGGAGTGTGGAGGAGACATTAGAGGAGCAACAAGGAGTTCCTGGGGGCTGGAACAGAGTGAGCCTGAGCAAGGAGGGGCGTGATGGGGGATGAGGTCAGAGAGCTGAGCAGGGCGGAGCTCGGATCATGACCCGGGCCTGTTGTGCATCAGTATAGGGGAATCATGGAGATTAAGCAAGACGCTTAGGGTGAGGAGCCTCAGGCAGGCACACACTAGGTGCTAAATAAGTGTCTGGTCGCTTCTCTGCTTGCTTGAGTTCTTCACACTCTGCTCCCCAGATTTAAAATCATCTTTGAGGAATTCTGCCCCCTGGTGGTGACTTTGATGTGACTTGGAGAGCAGGTCTGATGCCTCCCAGGGCTTGGTCTGGGGGGGTGGGGGGGAGCCGGCACCCCTACCAGCCTCCAGGCCGAGGGCTCCAGAGCTCGAGCCTCTGCCCCTTCCTCAACCTCACGTGTTTCTGATGTCACTCTGTGCTCGTGAGAAGTTTCTGGAGGCTCGGCGTGTTTAAGGAATCTTTTTCAATTGCCGGCTGTATATTAACATAACAGAAATACAAGAAAAATGTTTTCCACACCCCTGTCTCCCAAGTCAAATCAGTGTTGTCACTTGTCACTGCTGGTCAGGTCTCCCTTCTAGTCTTTGTCTGTGACAAATTTGAGTGATAGAGACAAGGGACTCTTGTCTGTTCAGAAGGATTGTTTAAAGCATTAAAAAAAGCTGTTCAAAAGCATATTACTCACAACCATTTTTGAGCCTCTCCTCTGTAAGAGGTGCGAGGGACACAGCACTGAACGGAGACAAAATCCCAGCCCTCCTGGAGCTTATGTTCTGGTGGGATGCCAGGCAATAAATGAGACCTCAAATATCCCAGATAGTACTAAGTGCTCTAAAAAAAAATAAATCTGGGAAGGGGATTGAGGGATTGTTGTGATTTTCAAAGGGCTCATAGAGAAAGAAGGTGACATTTGAGTCGGCCCTGAAGAGAGATGGAAGTGAGCCATGAGAGGTGGGGAGCAGGCAACAAGTCCTGGTACATTGAATGGCATGTGCAAAGGCCCTGAGGCAGGAATGTACCTGGTATGTGCGAGGGGCAGCAGGAGGCCAGCATGGCCAGCCCTAAGCAGACGAAGAGGAGAGTGGATGGAGGGAAGTGGTAGAGATGGGTAGGGGCAGTGCAGGTCGTTGTGAGGACTTTGCTTTTACAGTGAGGGAAATGGGAGAGGTAGGAGGGTTTTGTCTGGAGGAGGGAGGTGATCAGACATATTTAAAACCCTCCATCCGGTTGGACTGCAGGGGAGCAAGGGCGAAAGCAGAGAGACTGGGGGAAGGGGCAAGCCGCTAAGATTATTCAGAAGTGGGAGGTGTCTGGGCCAGATGGTGGCAGAGAGGAGGAGGGGAGGGCTGATCTGTTCTGGGAGCTTGTCCATGACACATCCTTAAGACAAGCAAGCAAGGTCAAGGACTGTGATCCCTTTTTCTGTAAAACATATTGAAAAAAGAAATCTCTGTACACACGTATGTGTATTTCCACATAGTTACCTGTCCCAGGGACAGGTGGAAGGTGCCCAGAGTATATAATACATTGTTCTGACTTTGGACAAGTCATCCCCTTGAACTTTCTGGGCTCAGCTGCCTCATCTGTGAAATGGGAACATGGCTTTGCCTGAGGCAGGGTCAAACTCCTCACATGCGCAGGCAGCTTTTGGGAATGTCTCCTCCCACAGCTCCAGGACCCAAGCTCCCGGGACCTGCCCCCTGTCCTAGGCCACCCCAGCCCCTCCCTCTGCTAGTAAAGGGTGGTTTGCAAATGCCCAGAGCTCACTTCAGAAACTGTTGGGGATGAGACAGACCGTGTTGAACACACCAGGGCTGGGGTTCTCTTGCACATGAATCAGCTGAGAAGCTTGTTGAAATGCAGATTCTGCAGCCTCAGACATACGACGCATTCCAAGACGCTGAGATGTGGTGGGAGTTGGGACCCAGGGACCCTCCGTTTATTATTATTTTTTTTTAAGTTTACTTACTTAGGGGCGCCTGGGTGGCTCAGTGGGTTAAGTGTCCGACCTGGGCTCAGGTCATGATCTCACAGTTTGTGAGTTCAAGCCCTGCATCAGGCTCTGTGCTGAGAGCTCGGAGTCTGGATCCTGCTTTGGATTCTGTCTCCCTCTCTCTGCCCCTCCCCTGCTCACACTCTGTCTTTCTCTCCTTCAAAAATTAATAAATATTAAAAAATTTTAAAAATAAGATTTATTCACTTAGAGAGAGCCAGAGAGAGAATCCCAAGCAGGCTCTGCACCATCAGCGGGGAGCCTGACGCAGGGCACGAGCTCACGGAACAGTGACATCATGACCTGAGCCAAAACCGAGCTGACGCTTAACTGACTGAGCCACTCAGGTGCCACAGGAATCCCCCCTTTAAACAAGCACTGGCCCCCTCCAGAGTCTGACCCCCAAGTGGTCCAGACCCCATACTTTGGGAAACATGGGATTAAGGGAAGGGCTCGCCAGGTCCTGGTCACATTTTGACCCAGAGGCTGGGCATCTCGGGCGGAGAGGCAATGTCTCTGAGTCCCGGGCTGTGAGGTGAGGGTCTTCAGATTTCTTTGGCAAGTGGAGCTCCCGTATTTGACTCGTTTTCGTGGGCAGGGGAGGCTGGGAGGCAGGGGCGAACTCTCTGGGATGATGGCCTGGATGGGCACGAGTTCCGGGGAGCATCTGGGGCTGGGGCCGGGAAGTGGGCACCAAAGCAGACCTGTTCAGAAGGTTGTCACGAGGCCCGGACAGGGGTGGGATGCTCAGGCCCTGCGTGTAGGGAGCCAGTCATCAGAAGGCAGGAAGTGACCCTGCTCTCTCCCTCCTGGGCCAGGTCCGGTGGGAGGCGAATGGCCAAGGTGGTGCGGGACTTCCTCCAGGCCCAACAGGTGCAGGCGCCCGTGGAGCTCTATTCCGATTGGCTGTCCGTGGGCCACGTGGATGAATTTCTGAGCTTTGTGCCCACCTCTGACCAAAAGGTGCGTCCCTTCTGAGCCACCTCTGCCCCGCCCCCACCTGATGGGATGGAACTGGGCAGAGCCACTTGGCATCATCTCATCACCTGTGTCCATAGTCAGCTCAGAGCCCGGGCCGGACCCTAGGAACCAGGTGGTGTTAATCAGAGCGGGCTTCCTGGAGGAGGTCAGAACTCAGCTCAGGAGGGTCCTCATTGGCTCCACTGCCCACACACTCACTCTCACACCTGCCGGGTGTTTGCTCTGATCCAAACCTCTCAGCCTAGACCCAGAAATGACATGGATAATAATTGGTAACATTTAGCACCTAACGATGTGTATGTGTTTTATTTCATTTGATCCTCCAACACTTCCGTGAGGTGGGTACTAGTCTGATTGACCCTATTTTATAGATGGGAAAACTGAGGCTCAGAAGGGCAGTTACTGGTAGGGTCAGACCAAACCCAGACAGAGGGCTTGGAACCCGTGTCTTAACCACTCAGCGCCACCACTTTGCAGAGAGGGGGCCCAGCCCTCAGAGCAAGCAGCCTAGGAGGGGAGGCCTCCCACTGACCAGGGGCTGAGTTCCCTGGACGGCAAGTGAGAAAGGGCACCCAGGCAAAGAGATCGTCTTGGACGAAGGCTGGGGAGCATGGACCAGCTTGGAGGGTTAGGGGGGGTCTTCTGGTAGGTGGGTCTGAGGGCAAGAGGGAAGTCGTGTGCGTGGTGTGGCCTCTGAACCAGGTGCCTCGTGACTGTGGGGTCTCCTGCATCTGGGGGGGGAACCCGTATATTGAGCCACGTCCCTCTGTGCCAGGGTTTCCGGCTGCTCCTGGCCAGCCCCAGTGCTTGCCTCAAGCTATTCCAAGAGAAGAAAGAGGAGGGGTACGGGGAGGCAGCCCAGTTTGACGGTGAGTGCCAAGGACCCAGTCACCCGCGCGGGGGGCCCCTGCCCTCACTGCCCTGACCTGAGCCCAGCATCCCCAGTTCTCCCAGCACCCTCTCCGGGGAGCTAAGGATGACAGCTGTCCCTTTATTGGGCCAAGGCAGGGGCGCCCAGAGGCCAGTGGATTGCCCCAAGCGCACACAGAAGGTGACATGCTCAGTGAGGGGGTGGGCGGCTCCTGGCCACACCCGAGGAGAAGAAGACAACTGGAAACAATGCACACCCAGCCGATCTTGCGCCCTCCCCCTAATCCCTTCCCCCGGAGGCCCAGAGAGGGGTACCTCGCCCTGCGGCAGTGCTGGGGGCTCCAGAGTGGCGGGGGTGAGAAGCCGGGGAGGGGGGTGCTGGGGCCCCTCTGCGGACGTGCCTCTGGGAATGGACAGACCTGCCCACGACCTGGCTGGCTCCCTTGAGCACCTCCCCCTTCCCCTCCTCAGACCTCAGTGTTCTCATCTGAGAAATGGAGCCCTGGAAGGGATGTGGCAGAGCTAAAAGACCTGGATTCAAATCCTGATCTTGCTCCTCATGGCTGTGAGATCACGGTTGTGTTCTAAACCTCTCGGTGCCTCAGTTTCCTCTTCTCTGAATAGGGTGTGATAATCACCCCCACCTCGTGTTGTTTAAAGATGAATAATAATTTAGTGGGGTGCCCAGAGCATGGTGGGTGCTCAATAATGGCAGCTGTGCTGTAATTATTAGGCCCTGAGCCAGGAGTCCTTTCCCAAGGAGTCTGGCTCCAGCACCAGGATGAGCTGGCTGTATGGACAGCCAGAGCCTGGGCCCAGCAGGATCTTGGGTCTCCGGCTTTCTCTATCCTGGCTTCAGCCCCTGGCACTGAGGCGGGAAAGAAGTCAGAGCCCAAATTCTGCAGCCGCACCTGAGATGGCCCTGGGGAGCCCCCCCTGAGCCCCCCTACTGCCTTCTTTCCCTCGCAGGGCTAAGACACCAAGTGAGTAAAAGCATTAATGAGATGCTGGCCGACAGCCACCTCCGGAGGGACAGTCTCTATGTCCAGGTGAGGACCTGAGGTTCTGCTGCTTGCTCTCGAGGGTCCCCCATCCTCCCAGAGGAAGCGGCCCCAGGAATCGCCGGGGCAGGGGTAAGGGGCTCAGCCCTAGGTCTCTGCCATGGAGACCCGCAGTCTGATGGGGGAGGCACAGTGGTGCCCCCAGGGAGCTCCCAGTCTGACGAGGGGAGACCCAGCTCTGCTCTGGGGAAATGAGGCGCGTCTGGAGCAGTGGAGTGAGATGAGACAGATGAGGTGGAGAAATTGGGGCCCCGTGGGGGCGAGTGGTGGGGTGGGTGGGAGTCCAGGGGATCCGGCAAGGAGGAGCCCGGGTGGGAGGAGGTCTCCGGAAGGGGCAGGGCGGATGCCTGCCGCAGGAGCGGTGCAGGCCGTGGCGGAGAGCCCCCCACTTCTGTGTGGAGCCCGGCACCTTCTCCGAGAGGCTGAGATGGACAGAGGCGTCCGCCACGCTGTGGCTGGGACGGTGGGGTGCAGCAGCAGGCACGTGTGGGACCAGGAACTTCCTGGGTCCAGATCCCTGCTCTGCTGCTTCCTAGCTCTGTGCCCTCAGGCAGGTCACCTGGGCCTCAGTTTCCCTGGCAGGGGGTGGGCAGTGGCACACGGCTGTTTGGGAAGGTCTGAGGAGCGCCGGGGTGCAGAAGGCTCTGCGGGGGGCCTTCAGCGAGCCTTAGAGCCTCCCTGGCTCGCTGGGTGCGCCCGCTGCCTCTCCTCCTGCCCCCCTTTCCCCCCAGAAATGCATCGACTGGAACCGGGAGGTGCTGAAGCGGGAGCTGGGCCTGACGGAGCGGGACATCGTGGACATCCCCCAGCTCTTTTCCCTGAAGGCCTCCCGCGCAGAGGCCTTCTTCCCTGACATGGTGAGAGCGCAGAAGCAGGACGGGGCACCTCCTGTCTCCCGGGGCCGCGGCAGGGTCCGCAAGGGTGTCGCTGAGGTCCCAGAGAAGAAGCACGTCCTGTCTGAGGGCAGACGGGCAGCCAGTCCAGGGCAGGCCTGGTGGCGTGTGTTTGCTTTTTTCATTTTCTGAGAGAGAGAGAGAGAGAGAGCCAGAGAGCAAGCACAACAGGGGAGGGGCAGAGAGGGAGGGAGAGAGAATTCCAAGCAGGCGCCTTGCTGACACAGCGCAGAGCCGGACGTGGGGCTCGAACTCATGAACCGTGAGATCTTGAGCTGAGCTGAATTCAAGAGTCAGACACTTAGCCGGCTGAGCCACGGAGGCGGCTGGTGTGTTTGCTCTCTGTGCAGATGCAGGAAGGCCATCTCCGCCAGGGGGTCCCCACCGGGGCGGGTTTGCCTTCCAGGGCTTGTTTTATTGCCACAAGGAGGGAGGTGGGTCCTGGCATCGAGGGGTGGGGGGCCAGGGATACTGACCATGTTTCAGTGCACAGGGCGGCCCCCACCTCTAAGGGCTTTGTGGAGGACCCAAGTGGAAACAGGAAGCACGCTTGGTTCAGTGTCTCACACCCCCATTCCGGGGCCCCTGGCACCCCACTGGCCGCTCCCCAGCACGGCTCCTGAGGCGGGCAGGCTGCCTCCCCCACTGTCATTAAGTCAGGCAGCTGACAAGCAGATGCACAAGTGTGATCTCACCGGGGTGGCTTCTGGGAGGGGCCTGGTGATGCTATCGGCACATCGTGGCTCAACCCTGAACACCTTGGGAACGGGTGTGTGTGGGGGTGTCCCCCGGATGGGAGACCCTCCATCTTCAGCCCGGGCGGGGCCTTTGGCTGGAATCCCGGGCACTGGCCCAGCCTAGGGCTGGAAGTGACTCCTGAGGTCCTGATTGGAGGCTTGGTGACAGGGCAGGGTCCTGACTCCTGGTGGTGGGGACCTGGCTGAGACCTCTAAGGCGGGGCTCCCTGACCTCAGCTCTACTGATGTTTGGGCTGGACTCCTTTGTTGTGGGTCCTGTCCTGTGCATCTCTGTCCACTACCCGCTAGGTGTCAGTGGCACTCCCCTCACTGTGACAACCGAATGGCCTGGGGCCAAAATCACCCTGGCTGAGAACCGCTGAGTGAAGGCGGTGCCGCCCGTGAGAACTTTCTCAGAAATGCTCTCCGGCCGCGCAAAGCGCCACGGGAGCCACCAAGCCACAGGTGGTGACGGGGCGCTTCAGATGTGGCTAGTGTGGCTGAGGAGTGACACTTAGACTTCTGCTTAATGTAAATGTCAACAGCCCCATGTGGCTAGCGGCTGCCCTGTTGGACAGCGCAGCACTGAGGGGGCAGCCTGGTTCTGGCCGGAGGTCGGGGAGGGCCTGGCCCAGAGCCCATGACCTTGGCCAGGCCTCTTTGGGCAGTGGCCTTGCCCACACCAGCTGGAAGCCCCCTCTGTGGGGGTCTCTGGGCTTCCAGCAGACCCTGCTGAAGGATCCAGCCTGTCCTCACTGGCAGAGCCCATAGGGAACTAGGTTAACCCCCCACTTGCCGGATGGGGAACCAGGCCCTCAGGGGAGAGCAGCGGGGGACTCACCTGAGGTCATCCAGCAAGTGAGTGGCCTCTAGTCTCCTGAGTCCTCGTCTTGGAAAATGAGACCCGGGCTGGCTCGTCTCCCTGCCCTTTGTCCACTACCTGCCCCACTTCCGCCCAGCACATTCTGGCCCCTCAGTGGGCACCTGGGTAGCTCAGGGCCCAGGCCATGGACTGAGCCAAGAGGACCCTCCAGGTTCATGCTGATCCCAGCTGTGGATGGATCCCAGCAGGCCGGAGGGTGAGGGGCCAGAGCATGGAGAATGTGAGGGCACAGAGTTCAGGGCAAGCCACCCCACGCTGAGAGGCCCCAGCACTACCTTCCTGGGGGCAGGTCCCGAGTATCCGCTTAGAACACCAAGGACAGCTCCTCTGGCCGCCAATCTGGGGCTGAGGTTTTCTCTAAGACACTTCCATACCCTGCCCCTGGGGAGACTTCCCTTCCCCAGTGTTAGGGCCCCCAGCCAGGGAAGCGGACGTGCCCCTGGAGACAGAGGTGCCCCCAAGGGCTCCCAGCCTCTTGTCCCAACTCCTCAGCTCAGTAGAGTGGAAAGAGCATGGGTTTGGGCAGGAGTTAGACCCACGCCCAATTTTAGTCTCTTCGTTCTCTGATTGTGTGGCCTGTTAACCTTCCCTTGCCGCTGACTCAGAGGTAGGCTGTGAGGTATAGTGACACAGAAGACGTTCAATAAACCGTGACAATGATCGGGGCTTCCAGGGAGCGTTGAGCAAGCTGTGCACCGTACAAGTGCCCCATACCTAGAAAGACATTCACACCATGGACCTTGTAGGTATTTGTTGTACAAAGTTTCTGGCAGATGAAGGTAAAATCTTGTTCTGACTAAATTGTCACGACATTTTCTGATAGATGGAAGATGGTGTTGGAGGAAGGGGTGATTTTCATTCACGTAAAGCTACAGTGTCTGTTACCGGCAGCCCTGCCTGCTATGAATCGTCTCTTCCAACCGTGAATCCATTTCTTCTCTTTTTAGACTCTAATTTTTGAGCCAGTGCCAGCCCTGGTGGTCCAGGCATGCTGGTGAGGAGGGGACGGACCTGGGGACGGGTCCCCTGCTTGTCTCCCTCTTGCCTTCTCTCTTTTACAGGTCAACATGGTGGTCTTAGGGAAGCACCTGGGCATCCCCAAGCCCTTCGGGCCCATCATCAACGGGCGCTGCTGCCTGGAGGAGAAGGTGCGGTCCCTGCTGGAGCCGCTGGGCCTGCACTGCGTCTTCATCGACGACTATGTGTCCTACCACCAGCTCCTCGGGGAGATCCACTGCGGCACCAACGTGCGCCGGCAGCCCTTCTCCTTCAAGTGGTGGCACCTGGTGCCCTGAGCTTCCCTCCGCCCGCCGTCCTCTCCGCGCATCTGCCAGGGGCCCCACCAGCGAGGGGGCGAGGAACCTCCACCAGGCCCCCGTCCTTTTAGGGGAGCCTCGAGTGCTTCTTCTCGGGTGCCTGTAAACGTGCCGGCCACCGCAGGCCCCGGGATGCAGCGACGGACGCCCACGCCCTCACCTCTGCAGTGGCCTGCCCCAGCCCGGGAGGGGCTACCCTCATGCCCCCGCCCTCGTCCTGCTCCGCCACTCCCAGAGGTTCTGGAAAAGAGCACCGGCCTTAGCACGTTCAAGGACGGCCGTACGCAGTCGAGGCTGTGCCCGACTTTGACTCGCTCTCGCTCTGTTCTGTACTCCCCCTGGGTCTGCACGGGGAACAGCGCCCCCAGACCACCTGCGGTTCTTGTAAGGGCAGGTGCGGGGAGGTGAGGCCCCCTCTTTTCCTGACCAGCTGTCCCCTCCTGCAGGGGACCCTCAGCGTGTGACCTCCCAGCCTTCAGCCATATTTATAGAGACAAATAAGGACGGGGAAACCTAGCATCTGAGGACCTGTTTTAAAAAGTAAAGGCAACAAAAACCCTTTAATACCTGACTCCATCCTCAGAAGGGTGCTTGTTACCTGTCTCAAAGGTCTTTAATTACAAGCTTCCGGCCCAGAAACCCTGAGAGGCCAGAGAGAGGCCTCAGGAGGGCACACGGGGGGGAAGGCTGCCAGGCGGGAGGCCAGGACAGAAGGGGAGGCCGAGGCACGAACGGCCAGGCTTGGCCTCTGGGTCCTAGTCTCGCCCCTTTGGATTCTGGACTCTGGATGTGAAGGGGGCTGGGCGTTCCAGATGTCACAGGGCTAGGGGCCCAGATGTTAGAAGAGGGTGGGGAGGGCCATTAGGTTATCTCTGAAGGTGGGGTTTAATTTCCTCTAATAGTCTTTAATTATTCCCCTTCGTCCTGCAGGCAGTGGGAGGGAAGGCTCGTCCAGTCCCAGTCCCTCTCGGCAACCCAGGAACCCTGCATGTAGCTTGGGTTTCACCTGTGAGTAACCCGCCCCCCCGCCCCCATGGCAGGCCTGGGCCCCCTCCCATACAGGGAGAGAGCTGCCATGGGGGTGGGGGAAGTGAGTAGCCTGGTCCCAGGTGAGGTCAAGGGCTTGGCCGGTGCTGGGCAAGAGGTGGCCCTGCCCTAGGCACGCAGGGACACGAGGGGGCCAGCTCGCCCTCTCCCCGCCATCGCCTCGGGGCCATCCCTGCAGCTCTCAGCCCCCCGGCCTTTACCTCCTGGATTTTCAGTGGCCCCTGGTCAGACCGACACCAGCCAGCCCTATCCCTGGGCTCTCCCCTTCCAGAAGACTCTGTGGGACCTCATTTGCCAGACCCCAGTCGAACCTTTGCTCTTTCTGCTCGTACCTGTGACCCAGCCAGACTGAGCCAAGAAGACAAGGAAGTCTTCAGGGCCCACGGGCATGCGGCCAGGGTTGAGGTTCCCCAGGGAAAGGCTGTGGGTGGAGGGAGGTTGCAGAGAGATGGGGAGGGTGGGGAGCAAGCCTTCTGGACTTGCGCTGAGCGTGGGAGGGCCTGGAATTGCTGCTAGAGATGTTGGAGGGCCTGAGGTCCCCTCCGAGAAGGTTCCGGGTGACGGATCACCTCCTACCTGATTAATAAAAAATGTCAGCATGCATTTCTTCAAGTGGCTGCCTTCTCGGCTTCTGTTTGTCGGGCTGCAGGGAGGAGGGGGAGGGGAGGGGAGCCCTCCTTCTAGTTCTACCCACCGTGCCGCCAGCTCCTTGCTTCACTTCTGCTGGCCACGGGCAGCTCCTACCTGGCTGGGAGAGCCCCCGGGGCCAGGGGCAGGCAGGCGGGTGGGCTGATTCAGCAGGATGGCTGGCGCAGGCCCATGGCTCTGAGGCCACTGCCCTGCTGAGATGGATATCAGGCGAGGCGTGGGTCCTACTCTTCATCTCTTCCCCCTCCCCTGGGCTATCTCCTCCATCTCTCAGGACAGGTGTGCTGGGCCCTATTGGCAGAGGTAGGAGATTCTCCAGTGGGGCCAGTGTCTAGGGCCAAAGGCCACTATGATTCTCTTTCATTCCTGCCTCTAAAGTTACCAAGTGGTCTGATTTCAGGGGCCTGAAAGTATCATCCCTTGCATCCTACACACTGTCTGCTGCCTCGATGGCACCCTTTGATACTCACTCACTCAGTCACTTACTCATTCGCTTTATTTTACCTTTTGTTGTGGACTCAGGCAAAAAGATGCTGCCTATAAGTCATTGACACTTTAGTCTGAATGAATCTCAAATGTGTTTTGAAATGCTGATATTAACTGGGGGGAAGTGAAGGCAAGGATCTATTTCCAAAGGGAGATACAGGGCTCTGAGCCAGAGGGTGGTCCTGCCCCTAGCACAGTGGGCCACTGCCCAGGCAGAAGCCTCCACTTTTTGCATCTATTATCCAACTATGCTCATAAGCAGGTAGGAAGACTGGGGTTCCCTCCTGAGCCCTGGCTCTTAGCCAGAGGTGAGTTGGCCAGCAAGCCACTTTATAGGCGACAAAGCAAAGCTGACTCTGAATCCGGCAGTCCGACAGCTTTCCTTGAGAACATCCTTCGAAGACTTCGGGATAGAAAAGCACCAGGCTTAGAGCCCGGGTGAGATCCATGAATTGCTAGGAGAGCACCCGTGGGGGACCCTGGGGAGCAGGTCCTGGTCCCCACCCTGTCTCAGACTGGCAGCATGTCCAGAGAGAAAGGAAGAAGTTTCTATTCAGCACCTTTGGAGCCTGGCCGGGCAGGGTGTGTCCCGGCCATTATCTCTGCCAGGTTGGTGATCAGCTTCATTCTCTACAGATGAGGAAACCGAGGCTCAGAGAGAGGGAACGTAGCCACCTAAGGCCACCTAGCCAGTTCATGCTGGAGCCTGGATACGAGCCCAAGTCTCCTCAGGGCCCTTGCTCCTGCTGTTTCAGGTGGCCGAATGCCCCTGTGACCTCAGTTTCCCCACCTGACAAATGAGCCTTCCTACTCTGACCAGAGAGGGACTTAACCCTCCCCACTCACCCCTTTCACAGGTGTTTGGCACGTAAAAATAATGACAACGCCAGTAATAGAATAATGCCAAGCTCCACACTAGAGCTCTACCCACGTTGTCCCAGTTAAGCCCCGCGACAGCCATGTTCAGAAGCAACAAGTGAGGCACAGAGCAATGAAGTGACTTGTCACCTGTCACACAGCCAGGATGTGGTTGCGGCAGGGCTGAAATCCAGTTCTGCTAATACACTCCATGCTCGTAAGAAAAAAGACGGCGTTTCTCAAAGTTTCTCAAAATACTTTGGGGTGTTTATTAAAAAATCCAGATGCCAGGCGGCACCCCTAACTCGCTGCGTCAGACTGGGGGTGGGGCCTGGGAATCTGCGTTTTCACCAGCTCCTCCAGCAGATAAAGAAGCTCCCTGCTAAATCATATCATCTCTGAAAATGGAGGAAAGGGGGTGAGGAGGAAGAGCATGGAAAGTTGTGGAAGAGGCCCAGGTCAATATTCCACATCCGTGCCTTCCCCACCGGGCCCAGTCCCCCGGTGCCCTGGCCAGGTGCCCGTGCCGACTCGCTCCCTTAGGGAGAGAGACCGACTCCCTCTATGCTGGGAATGGAGCAACAGGTTCATATGCAAACGATGGGTTCCTCCTGGCCAATCCTGAACTCTGGCTCTGTGAATGGGCTGGGCTTCCAGGACTGGAGCCAATGAGCTAGCACCCCGGGCTGGAGGGGCGGGGCCAGGGTCTTTTAAACCACAAGCCACGGCCTCTTTGAGGAGGCGGTGTTGGCATTTGGTGGCCCAAGCCCAGTCCGAGGCCAGCATGTCAATGCAGAGGATTGTGCGCGTGTCCCTGGAACATCCCACCAGCGCCGTGTGTGTGGCTGGTGTGGAGACCCTCGTGGACATTTATGGGTAAGAGCCAGAGGCCCTGGGGGTCTGCAGGCCGTTGGTGCTGATCCCCTTGGGCTGGTCTGGTGCTGCTGTGTAGGGTTTCTTCAGGGCTCAGGCCCGGCTCGGCTTCCCTCCCGCAAGCCGCAAGCCGGGGGACTTGAGTGTGGGAGACTGCATGGGGAGCAGAGAGGTTTGCCGTGTTTGAGCTCTGGTCCAGGGCCTCGGAGGGTGCTGGGCACGTTGGAGGACCCTGCAGGCTGGGTACACGAGAATAGGAAGAGGTGTGTACCCCCACCCCTGGTCCCCAGCCTCTGAGCTCTGCAAATAACATCTATCGTTTCTTAAGAAATCGTTTTTGCTTATGTAGCATTTCCTATGTGCCCAGCACCGTTTTAAGCTTGGCAGTCTCCTTGAACTTTAATGCTCGATCTAACCTTCATGACCACCTATGAGCTAAGTTTGTTCTTAACTTCATCTCATTTGAAAGATCAGGAAACTGTGGCACCGAGAGGGCATGCCATTTGCCGAAGTGACACAGTTACTAAGTGTCAACACCAGGCTTTAAACCCGTCCGTGGTCAAGTGTCTTATGCTTTTAGCTGTCTGCCGCTTGGAGAGGAAGGATCTGGTTTCCGCCAGCCATTCAGAGCCCACATGTCAGGCCCCTACTGGGCCATGGCCGTGTCCTTCTAGCCAGAGGCTGGAGGTGAGGCCCCACCTGCTCTCCCTCCCAGGCAGAAAAGGAGAGTTTGGGCAGAGTTTCAAGGAGCTGGGTTCTGGGAACCCCCAGGGAGCTGGATACTTAGCGTATCTCCAGGGGTCCCAGCTCCAAGGCAGAGCTGGGGACACAGGTAGTCAGGGGGCTGGGAGGGGAGAAGGCAGAGGCGTCACCGTTCCCTTGTCTCAGGCCTCCCAGCCTCTGCTCAGACCAGGCTCCGCAACCGCAGCAGCGCGTCAGCTGAGGCTGCCCTGTGCCCTGCGAGATGGTGAGCGGTGCCCCTGGCTTCCACTCGCTTGATGCCAGCGGCACACCCACCTTGTGACGGCCAAAAATGTCTCCAGACATTGCCAAATGTGCCCCGGGGAGAAAAAAAATCAATCCCAGTGGAGAATCGGCATCCCAGAACAAGACCGTACAAATGGGAGTGGACTTAGTCGGAAGCAGAGATGGGGTGGGTCCCAGGGCATTAGATGAGAAGGGGTGAGGGGCTGGTCAGGGGAGGGAACCGAGTCTGGGGCAGAGCCGGCAGGGCTCGGTACCGGGAGCCTGGTTGGGGGGGGGCAGTGAGAAGTAGGAAGGGGGTTTGGAGGAGGGGCCGCCCCAGAAGCCGTGAGGAATGAACATGGGAAGACGGGCGTCCACGATGCCTGGCACCACCCCCTCCCCCAGCGGTGCGTGCCCATGGGGGTGACTCACCCGCGTCGGCTGCCTTGTGCCCGTCGGGTAGAGGTGCCCCCAATTTGACCTGGCAGGGAAGCCCAGGGCTAGCTCCTCCCCTGCAGGGCTGCCTTGGTGGGGGGGGGGGGCACGGGAGGGGGGGGGAAGAATCAGGGCCCCGAGAGGCAAAAGCAGCAGCATCCTGGGGTTCTGTAAAGGGATGGGCTGCGTTGGGGTTCAGAGAGGAGGCTGCAGGTATGGCAGCCCCAGGGTGTGGGGCAGAGCCTCAGGCCCCCTCAAGGGAAGGATTCTGGGGCTTCTGTGACTGGACCACCTTGGGGAGGGGGCGGCGGAGAGAGCTGTTAGTTCATTGGTTCACACATTCATCAAGTATTTCTTTGGGGTCTGGTGTGGGCCGGGCACGGGGACACAGTGGTGAACAAGGACACATGGTCCCCACCCTCTGAGAATCTGTCCCTTCAGAGTTCTTGCAGAGGCTGGGCCACTCACAGAAGGGCTCCTGTCCGGCAAAGGGGGAGCAGGACCCGCTTAGCTCTACATCCCTTCCGGCTTGGAGATGTCGTGACTCAGTCGTCCTGGGAGCTCATGGGGGCCAACAGGGGAGAGGGCAGCGGGTGTGTGGCTCAGTCCTGGGTCTGAGACCTCGCAGCTGCCTGGCTCGGGGAGCGTCCCCTAACCTCCCTGTTTGGTCATCTGTAGCATGGAGACAAGATTATCAGTGATGACCCTATATAATATATGGATATTATATATATTTATGTATATTAACTAATTCTCACAATTCTGCAAGGTGGGTACTGTCATCAGACCCATTTTATAGATGAGGAAACGGAGGGAGGTTAAGTAACTTGACCCAGGTCACACAGCCTGCGAGGAGTGGCAGAATTAGGATGCAACCCCAACACTTCGGCCTTCACTTCAAAGGACTCTTGGGGAGATTGAATGAGATTGTGGGTGTGGAGCACGTAGGGGACGCCTGGCATGTGGGGGACATTCAGTTATGGCAACTGCCACCACTACTGTCACTACCACCGCCGCCACCTTCATCATTTTAAGGCTCTGTCCTGGCCCTTTGGACAGCCCAAGTGTCTCCAAACCTGCTGTAGGCAAGGGAACAACCTCCAAACCAAACTCGGAGATGAGACAAGAGAAATTAACATAAGCTGAGTAGTCATGGCAGGCTTCCTGGAGGAAGGGTACCAACCGGAGCCCTGAAGGATGAACACAGGCAGGACCACTGGGGCACTCTGTCTGTGGCAGTGGACGAAATCCTGTCTTCTCGCCTTCCACAGGGCTGGAGATGGCCCCGACGGGATAAAGGGCTTTGCTTTCCTGAGCAGGGTTTTGTAGCGGGAACGGGAAGGAAGAGTAACACACATGCGTGTGCTGAGTCGTGCCCGGGAGAAAAATGTGCAGCCAGGGTTGCAAACCGCTGCCCCTGTTGGACCAGCCAACAACTCATGTCCCCTCTTGCCCAGTTCAGTGGAGTGAAAAGGCAAAGGGCCCTGGGGGCCAGGAACCCTGAGTTTTAGTCCTAGCTCTGCCGCCCTTTGTTAAGTCACCGTGAGCAACTTTCTGCTCCTTCCCGGGCCTCAGTTTCCCCACATGTGCCCCGAAGAGGTTGGCAGAGATCAGGGGGCTTCAAGCTCTACTGGCGGAGGCGCCTGAGCCCCCTCCCTGGTTTGACAAAGCAGCCGGCCTTCGACAGGCCCGAGTGACGTGAGTGCGCTGACCTGCCCGGGCAGAGCCGGCCCGCCGAGGGGCCGATGCGTCTTCAACTCTTTTTTTTTTTTTTCAAAAAAATTTTTTATGTCTTTATTTTATTTTGAGAAACAGAGACAGAGAGCGAGCAGGGGAGGGTCAGAGAGAGAGGGAGGCACAGAATCTGAAGCAGGCTCCAGGCTCTGAGCTGTCAGCACAGAGCCCGACATGGGGCTCGAACCCACACACTGTGAGATCATGACCTGAACCGAAGTCAGATGCTTAACTGACTGAGCCTCCGAGGTGCTCTGCGTCGTCAACTCCCTTAACTGGCTAGGCTTTGGGAAGAGGGTTCATGTGGCTGCCATTCCCCAGGGGCAGCACGGGACTAAAGGGGGGGGCGGTGGTTTTCTGATCCTGGTGATGGCAAGGTCGGCAGAGGTTGGATCTGGGGACCTCGCTGAGCAGGGCAAGGCAGCTGGTGCCGCCCCCAGAGCCCAAGCCATCTGGGCCTGGGTCTCCTGTACCCCCGTGGGCCGTGTCTGTGGGGACCGTGCCGGTCATCTTGTCAACCTGTTTTCAGCCACAAAGACCTTTCCCATCCACTTCTCGGCTCTGAAATGTCTGGTTTTGTTTCCCCAGAGGCCGAGGCCCTGAGCTCGTGAAAGGAGAAGATGGGTTTGGGTTTGCAGGGGAGTGGGTCCTGGCTCTGTCACCTAGCAGCTGTGTGACCTTGGGCGAGTCACCTGTCACCTCTGAGCGTGTTTCCTCATCTGTAAAGTGGGGATAATATACCCACGTGTGTGGCTGCGGGGGCCACCTTTGTCACCTCTGTCACCATCGAAGGGGAGACAAAGAGGATCAAGGAAGCCCCGACTTGTCTTGACTCCCAGGAGGGGGAGGGCTCTCGCTGTCATTCCCACGCTGTGTGGGGAGACGGCCGACCCTTAGCCGTGGTTCTCAGACGTCACTGGGCATCAGTATGGCTTAAAGTGCAGGCTCCAGCGCATTGGGTTCGGGAAGCTGCATTTTCAACAGGTAAGGTCTGAGGTTGGCCAGTGAGAATGACCATCTGTCCCGGTTTGCCCATGACCTTTGAGGTTTTAGCACTGGAAAGCCTGGCCCCCGGGAATCATCCCAGTCCTGGGCAGACCCTACAACGTCTTACCCAGCATTCGCCATCTCCTAGGCTGGCAGTGCCAGCAGGGCCGTTGGGCCCTCGGGCTGGCCGGCACCGCTCTGTGCAGGGAAGGGCCTTGGACTGGTCTGTGCATGGACAGCTCAGCGGGGCTGAGCCCGAAGCCCCTGGGGCTGGGCGGGGGCACTGTCCAGAGCAGCACGTGGGCGGTGCAGGGGAAAGAACTTTGTCCAGATGAGCCTCTGACTTCTTCCCCCACCGGGAAATCCAGACCCTCCCGTACCTGAGGCAGGCTCTTCTCCCAGCAGCCACGCCTTTGATCTTCCTAACAGCTTCCTTCATGGGGCCTGAGCACTGGGCTGTGAGTCTGGAGCCCTACCTTCTAGTCCCTTCTCTCTTGGGCCTCAGTTTCCCTGGAGTGAAGTGAGGCATTGGTTCGGGTGCCTCCAACTTTCACTGATGTTGCGTGTTTACGCGCACTGACTCTTTTCATCCTCTCTGCTTTATAGACGGAGACACTGAGGCAGGGGGAGGACGAGGCTCTCCCTCACGATCACTCACCTGGTGAGGAGTGGGGTTGGGATCTGAACGTCCAGCATCCACAGGCTTAGTCCCTCCTGCTCAAGAAACTTCGCTGGCTCCCCATTACAAAGGGATGAAATGAAAGGAGCTCCTTACAGCCTGAATTCACCCTTGACCGCTTAAGGCTCCACCGTGAACATGCCTTCCCCTCAGACGTGTCTCCTCCTTGTCCTTGGTTCCCCTGCCTCCCTCCAGGAAGCTGTCCCCAGACCCACCCCACCCCCAGCCCACCCTCTCAAACTGCCTCCATCTGCCCATTTCCTGCTTCCTAATTTATTTTGAGAGCCCCCTTCTCCCTGTCCTGGGTGGGCGGTTCTCCAAGCCTTTCCCATTATCGTGTCTGAGCTGCGCAGTTGCCCGTGAAGTTGACCAAGTGGGTATCGTTAATCCCACTTTATAGGGAGGCGAGGTGATTTATCCAGGGTCACTTGGCTCAGGTGCGGCCCAGCCCGGTCTAGAACCTGGTCCTGGCACCACTGAGCTCCTGGCTTCTTCTCCCGAGTCCTGAAGGGATCTTGACCAGGGACCCCTGGGGCCTCACACAGGGAGGTGCAAGGGACTGGGCTGAGATGCCCCACACCTCGGGGTTGGGGCCGGGGAGCTGGGTGGGATTCGGTCCCAGAAGGACCATCAGAGGTGCTCAGCTCCAGCTCATGGGCACCTGGGTCCACGCAGCCGCCGAGGGCTGGGAGGAGTTGCATAAAAAGTTTACTGGCCTCCTGGGAGCTGGAGGCTGGGTGCCGCGGGCCGTGGGGCTGAGGGTGCATCGTGGGGCGCAGAGTTCCCTTCATGGTCTTTTCTGGCTCTCCATCTCTCTGGGTTTTTCCATATCTCTTTGTCTCTCTCTGCCTCTGTCTCTCTGTGTCTCTGTGTCCCCAGGCCTCTCTGTCCAGGTTCTGGATGTCCCATGACGGGCTGGCCCACACACCAGGGCACAACAGGGCAGAGGGCAGAAATTACAGGCTTTAGGAATATGGTGTCCAGATAAAATCCAGGGCACCTAAGTTATGTTTGAAATTCAGATAAACAATTCATATTTTTTTAGTGTAAGTATATCTCCAATGTCGCAGGAGACATCCTCATACTAAAACAATTATTTGTGGCTCATCTGAAATTGGAGTCCACCTGGGTGTTCTCTATTTTTGTTTGCTAAATCTAGCGGCCCTGCCGGGGAGGAGAAGCGGGTGTGGCGGCCCGCCCGGCTGGTGAGGACGCCCGGCAGGGCCATGCACTGGTGAAGTGGAGCTCGGGCTTGCCTTCTTTCTCTCTTTCTCAAAAAGCCACTTTGAGAAACAGCAGAATGCGGCCACTGGAGGAGCCAGGAGGGCGTTTTGAAGCAGGTCTGCTCTCCTCCAAGCGGAGCAGGGAAAGGAAAGGGCCTGGCGTTGAACGGCCGGCTGTGCAACCTCGGGGAGGTCTCTCGCCCATCCTGAGCCTCTGTTCCCCCACACGTAAATGGGAGTAATCCACCCCCTCCTCCCAGGGCCACGGTGGCGATGAAAAGAATGCGGTTTGGAAGGGCTTAGCCGAGGCCTGTCTTGGCAAGTGCGCAGAGGGTGGGGGGCCTCGGGGGCTATGATTATCCAGGTTACTCCTGGGGAGGTGGTGGGTCAGGATACACACTCAGGAGCAGGAAGGCCTGGGCTGGGATCCTAGTCCTGCCATCTACTAGCTCCACGACCTTGGAAAGGTTACTTAACCTCAGTTTCCCCATCTGTAAAATGGGAGACAGTGATAGTACACGCCTCCTAGGTTTACGGAGAGGATTTACACGATGTAATACATGTAAGAACCTTGTGCGGGACTGGCGTATAGCAAGAGCTCAACAAGGGTCAACTGCCAGGCACATGCGTGTGCTGCTTCCTCCAGGAAGCCCTCCGTTCCCTCTGGCTCTCAGTGGTGTCTCCCTACCCAGGATCCCTCTGACCGCTGACTTCATGACCCTAAGCCCCTTCTGGCTGCCATGGGCAGTGCTGTCCTTAACTCCCTGATGGGATCGAAGGTTCTGGCACAGCGGGGAGAGAAGTGAGTGTGTCCGCCACGGCCCGGCAATGCTTCTGAGCACGTTGAGAGGGTGCAACAGTAAGAGGGTGAACGGACTGATTTTTTTTTATAATAGTTTATTGTCAAATCGGTTTCCATATAACACCCAGTACTTCTCCCCACAAGTGCCCCCCTCCATGACCATCACCCTCTTCCCCCTCCTCCTCCTCCTTCAGTCCATGGTTTGTTTTCAGTATTCAATAGTCTCTCATTTTAATGTTTATTTATTTTTGAGAGACAGGGAGACAGAGGGTGAGCAGGGGAAGGGCAGAGAGAGAAGGAGACACAGAATCTGAAGCAGGCTCCAGGCTCTGAGCTGTCAGCACAGAGCCCGATGCGGGGCTCGAACTCACAAACCGCGAGATCATGACCTGAGCTGAAGTCAGCTGTTTAACTGATTGAGCCCCCCAGGTGTCCCAATAGACTGATTTCAAACTGGACTTCCAGAGTGGCTCGGGTGGAGGAAACCATCCCAGGGACAGATGACACAGACTTTCTGACCCTACAAATAATGCCTGGGTTGTTTGACTGAATCTGGCCAAGTTTCCCAGGCGACCCTGCCGATCCGTGGAAGAGCTTGGGCTCTGTGTCGGAGACCTGCTGTGGGACCTTGGGCGAGGTCTCTCTGAGCCTCATTTCTCACCTTCCCGGTGGAGATGATACGGCTGCCTTTGCAGACTTGTAAAAATCAAAGGAGCTGGGAAGTAAGTACAAGGTTCTGTCATGCAGTGAGCGCTCCACAGAATGTCATATCCTTCCCTAGCGAGGACCCTGAGGGCATCTTCTTGCCTGCTCCAGAGGTGCAGTCGGACTTTGAGGGGAGACGCCTCTTATTAAAGCCACAGTCTCAGAATTGCAGGGGGTCCCTTTGCAGTCTGGTGTCCACTGAGCTCTCTGTGCCCAGCTCTGCACTGGGAGATGATAAAGCATTCAACTGGTCCCGACTTTCAAAGAGCTTGCGGTTTTGTTGGGAGGTAAAGAAGAAGCTCACCAGAGAAGTGATAATAAAGACAGAATGTGGGAATGTGTACGCACTGGTCTGGGATCCAGGCTTCACTCCCAGGAACTTGCTGTGGGGATGTGAGGGGGCCTGGGGTGGTCAGGGAAGGCTTCCTGGAGGAAACAAGAGTTTGAGCCAAAGCTCAAGCATCTGAATAAGTATTGCCCCCTCCCTCGGGCACTTCCCATAATATCTTGTCTTTCCCAGGTCGTTACCTGAGGGCACAGAGATGTTCGAGGTCTACGGGACCCCAGGTGTGGACATCTACATCTCTCCTAGCGTGGAGAGGGGCCGGGAGCGCGCAGACACCAGGCGGTGGCACTTTGATACGGCGTTGGAGATCATCGTGGTCATGAACTCGCCCAGCAATGACCTCAATGACAGTCATGTGAGCAGGTCCCCTGGTCTGGGGTTAGGGGAGGGGGCACTGATCTAGCTTCACAAGGGCCAGCACCCACTGCTTCCCCAGACGGCAGGCTAGCATGAGGGGTAAGCACCCGGCCCTGGAGCCAGCCAGCTCTACAGACACAAACCGTGTCTCCTGGCAAGTCACAGCAGCCAGCTGGGCCTCAGTTTCCCCATCTGTAAAATGGGGATGATCCTGGTGTTGGTTTGGGGTGGAACATGAGCCAAAGTTTGTTTCTTTTCTTGTTTCCCGAGACCCCCGCAAAGGGAGGTGTCCCAGTCTTGGGGTATGGGAGTGGCAGGTTCCCACCCCATGTCAGGAGCAGTGTTTTAGGAAATGACCCCTTTGGGACCATTGACCATGCACCACATCCTGGGCAGCCGTGACCTCACCCAGCCCTTCAACAGCTCAGAGAGGCAGGGTCTGAACCCCGTTTCACAGGTGGGGCCGCCAGAGTTCAGAGTAACTGTGTCTGGGCCATATCACCCATCAGGAAGAGAGCTTGTATTCTACCCAGACCTGCCTGACGCCTGGGACAGGTCCCTTCATCGCCCCCATGTCTCCCCATCCGTGTATCCGAGACGTGCCTCTCTGCTGGGCTCTGGGCCGCAGCTGGGTAGGACTCAGGGAGCGCATTTTGCAGACAAGGAAACCGAGAATGAGGCGCAGCTTACCTGAAGGACCTGATCTAGTGAGGAGGAGAGTTGGCGAGGGGCAGGGCAGAGCCCCTGGGGCCAGAGGACCAGCCAGCCTGAGAGGGCGCCTAGGAAGGGCCGAGCTCGGGGCTGCATAGATGCCAAAGACAAAAGCGGTTGAGGAGGGCCGGAGCGTCCTGGCCTCCCCGTCCTGCACCTTTGGCCTGGAGCCAGGTAATCGGATGGCTGAGGCCAGCATCACCGCTCTGGCTTCACACATGGGGTCAGTGATTGCAGGATTTAGGGGCTCCCAGCACTGAGGGGTGAACGGCCTCTGTAAGATCCTGAACCTTCTGGCTGAGCTGAGGGACCCACATCAGGAGGGAACGTGCAAGTGGAGGGCTATGGGTCACAGGGGCTTTGATACATGGCCTTGAATTGTGTTATCATCACATTGTCAGCCTGGCTTTTTGCTATCGGGCTCTTGCTGCAGGCCCAGCGCTGTGCTGAGCATGTCACATGCCTCCCTTCTCTGATGGTCACAGCCTACAATCAACCCTCTGGGGTGGGAACGATCATTATCCCCAGTTTACAGCAGCGGACAGAGATCCGGAGAAGACAAGGGACTCTTTCCAGGACATTCACAAGGGGTGCTTTGGAATCTGAGCCCAGAGCTCGGCACCAACTCACACAATGCCACCTTCTGGGTGTTAAGAATACCCGGGATTTCTCGGGCACCTCCTATGGGGTGAGTCTTGTACATGTACTGTTTCTAATCGACACTGCCATCATCTGTGATAGGGACCTGTATGGTCATAGTCCTGCAGATGAAGAAATGAGACAGCCCAGAAAGGTGAAGGGCCTTGGCCAAGGTCACAGAACCCAGAGACGCTGGGTTCAAGTCCAAGCCTGTCTGAATCCCACAGATAAGAGAGGATCCATAAACCCTGCCCAGTCAGACCTCCTCATTTTGCAGATGGCAAGACATAGATCCAAAGGGGAGCAGGGGCCCGCCAAAATCACACAGCAGTCATTGGCAGCCACCGAGACCCAGGTCTACAGGGGATCCCTGGTTCCCATTTTACAGATGGGCCAACCAAGGCATGGAAAAATAAATGGGACAGAGAAGACTAAAGGAAGAGCTGGGCTGGTAAACTCAACCTCAGTGCACAGAGGTTCCTGAGACTCCCCGCCCCACACCTTCCTTGTCAGATTCCCCAAGATGTGTCCTTTGGGGTGGGGGCTGTTGGCTTCAGCTGGCCTGACTCTGGACCCATCTCTCTATAGGTTCAGATTTCCTACCACTCCAGCCAGCAAACCCTCCCGCTGGCCTATGCGGTGCTCTACCTCACCTGTGTGGGTAAGTTGGGGGTCTTGGCCAAGGGTGAGAATGGTTGGGGATGACATTGAACAAGGGTCTTTTTATAAAAATCAAACTCATTTTATTTTAAAAATTAAAATAAGGAACGTACGTTTCGAAAATTCAAATGGTACAAAAGAGTATATATTGAAAAGTGAACCTCCCTGCCTCCAGCTCAAGACTTCTAATTCCCAAGTTCAGCATCCTTCCAGAGGTATGCTGTCCTCGTAAAAGTGGACACATGCATATCTGTATATTCCCCCTTTTGTAAGCAAGGGGAGGCATACTATGGATGTGGAACTGGACTTTGCTTTTTCCACCTTAAATATTTTTGTGTGATTATCCATAAATCGACATATAAATTCCATACAAGATAACTCATTTTGATTAATTTTGAGGAAAAGATGGGTAGCATGAATGAATAGATGGGGAATTTAAAAAGAGAGTTGAAAACTGTTAGAAGGAGTCAAATGGAAATGCTAGAATTAAAAGTCATGGTAACAGAGATTAAATAATTGGTTTTGGTGGGTTCATAGGTAGACTTGACACAGCTGAAGAGAGAATCAGTGAACTTGAAGATAGGGCAATAAAAATTACTTAAACTGAAACAAGAAGAGAGGGGAAAAAAGAGTATAACAAAACAAAAACACTAGAACAGAGATCTAAGAGCTCTGGGACAGTGTCAGAAGATCTAAACTCAATTATGTCCCCATCCAAATTCCAATGTGACTTTTTTTATAGATCTTCATAGAGTTGATCGTAAAAGTCATATGAACGAGCAAAGGGCAAAGAGTGGCCAAGACAGTTTTGAGAAAGAACAAGATGGGGGGATTCATGGTACCAGATATCGGGACTTTGTTCAAGCCATAGGACTTGTGGCGGCATGAAATTGATGCAGGGTTAAATGTAAACCAGTGGGACAGAGGAGAACTCAGACATAGAGCCGCATTCAGATGGTTATCACATGAGAATCAATGGACTTGAAGCCCTACTTCATGCCACACTCAAAAATAAATTTCAAATGGAATAAAAATCCTAAAGTGAAAATCAAAATTGTAAATCTTTTAGAAGAGAATATCTTTCCAACCTCAGGGTAGGCAAGTTATTTTTTCAACAAGGCAAAACAAAGGCATAGATCATAAGGGGAAAGACTGATAAGTTAGACTCTATTAAATTTTGAAACTTTTATATAAACAGAGGACAGGTGAAACGTCAGACTAGGGGCTGACTGGCTGGCTCAGTCCATAGAGGATGAGACTCTTGATCGTGGGGTCATGAGTTCAAGCCCAAAAGTGGGCACAGAGCTTACTTAAAAAAAAAAAAGAGGGGCGCCTAGGTGGCTAAGTTATTTAAGCATCCAACTTCAGCTCAGGTCATGATCTCACAGTTTGTGGGATCAAACCCCACATTGGGCTCTGTGCTGACAGCTCAGACCCTGGAGCCTGCTTTAGATTCTGTGCCTCCCTCTCTCTCTGCCCCTACCCCATTCATGCTCTGTTTCTCTCTGTCTCAATAATAAATAAACATAAAAAAAAAAAGAAAATGAAGTCAAACTATGGACCAAGAGGAGAAATATGCAATGCGTAAAGCTGACTCAGTGCGTATAGATTACAGAGAACTCCAATCCATGAGAAAAGGAAGGACATCCTAATGGAAACAGGGAAAAAATACGAACAAGCAATTCACAGAAGAGAAAGCCTTAGTGATCAGAACCCAGATGGAAAGATGCTTAACTCAGTGTTGCCAGGGATACGGAACCAGCGGGCTCCTTGATGATGGGTGGGAGCTTGCGAGCATACAAGTTCCTGCAGAGAACTGAGCAAGAAAGTTGACAACACTCTGTCTGCAGGAGGCGTTGTTAGGAGCAGAACGTGCCTTGTAAATCGGGGGGTTTACACTGGGAATGGGGATTCCCATTTGGTAGATACTAGCTGCTCTCCAGACAGACCATCCACCTTATGCAGCTGCCAGAGTATAGGAGATTGTCTTTGCCCACACCGTGCATTGTCAGCCTTTTTCCATTTTGGCCAGTCTGACCAGTGAGTTATCCCGTTTGGCTTTAATTTGCCTTCCTCAAATTAGGACTGAGGTTGGGTATCTCTCTGCCTCTCCCTCCCCAAACCCACACCCTTGTCCCTTGGAAAATATGCATGCACACAAGTGCATAAAGTTCTGTGTGTGTGTTGGGGTGGGGTGCGCGTGCACATCTGCATGTGTGCAGTTGACCCCATAGTTACAAAGCCAACACTTGAGTGACCATCACCAGGTCAAGAACTAGAGCATGACCGGCACCCCAAAGTTCCCAGGTCTGATTATAACTCCCTCCTTCCCCTCGAGCTAACCCCTATCTTGTGATAAGTATTTCCATCTTTTCCTTATGATTTTCTCACTTGAATATGCATATAGAAAGAATGTAGTCTATTTTTGCCTCTTTGAATTTTCCGTGGCTGGAACCATATTGTACATATTCTTTGGGGTCGGGCTTCTTTCGCCTCCACAGTGTTTGTGGGATTCACCCACCTGTTGCATGGGGGGAGGGGAGGTTACCTTTTTGCATATTTAAAAATCATTTCAAGTTTTCTTTCTCTCTCTTTGTTTCCTTCCAATGCTCCATTTGTGCTGCAAAAGCTCCCTGCTTTCTAGGGAGAAACACTGAGAATGTGGGGTGGGGGCTGGGATTTGGG
>PISW01008509.1:0-72889 GCA_004023785.1 Mungos mungo | reverse complement strand
AATAAGATCCTACAGGTTCTGCTGATTCTCCCATCGAGTGGCAGGGCTCAAGTCATCATTAGGAGAGAATTTTATTTTAAAAGTGTCATCTTCAACTGCAAGGATGTCCGTGAAACATCACAATTAAACATGCCAAAGGAGAAGCCATGTTGTCAAAATGCCCACTTAACCCACCCAAACATCTCAAACCCACCCTTTGCTGACCTTCTATAACCCCATTTTTTTAAGTTTTTTTTTCTTTTTTTTAAACAAGAGAAAGTAGACAGATACATGTTGGTAAATGCTAACTGTCCATATTCACATAGAGACACAGTGTAATCTCTGAGCCCAATATACAGAGAAAGGAGGAAAAAAGCTAGAATTCTATGCACTACTACACAGGGGCCTAGCACCTCCAGCTTCCAGCAGAGCTAAGGGAGCAGAAGGTTTTTCTTTTTTCCCACAGAGCACGGTGGTGTTGATTCCATAAAGTTTTCGTTGAGACAGGAAGGGATAAAAATGAATTTGGAACAGAAAGGGGTAGAGATTCTTTTCCCACTGTATTCTGCTCAAGGCATTTCCCCCCAAAATAAGTTGAGAACCATGGTATAAAGGGAGAGAAGAGAGACTTCAAAAAACAGGGCGAATGAGCACAAGAGGAGGAGGGGAAAAGGAAAAAAAAGAAAAGAAAAGAAAAGAAAAGAAAAAGACTGCAAGTTGCTCCCAGGGACTGGAGAAAATTAAAAAAGGAAGGTTGGAATCCATCAGTGTTCCATTAGTCATCTTCTCCTTCATCCTCCTGTAAGAAAGAAAGCGGGCAGTGAATCTTCTGGGTTAATTCTAAGGTCATTCATTCCCCAACATTCATAGGGACGTTAGGGACTTCCATAGAACACACTGACACGCTATGAGGGCATGGCATTTTACGAATGAAACTATAAATCAGTCGGTATCAAATCTCAATTAAAAGATCCAGTGATGTTCTTTCACATTAATTAGTTAACTTTTCAGCATTAACCCAAATCTCTGACCTCTTTCACACCACACAAAACACCAATCTATTTCAATCTGACTAGAATTCTAATGTGTGTCCAAAACGTGCAAATCTGCTGTTTAGATTTCTCAGAATCTGACCAGCTGCACGTGCCCATACCACTTTCATTAAGTACTAGTGAGGGAAGGACAGGATGGGGTACTGACCACAGAAGCAGAACTAGTTATAGCTAAAAATCGCTGCTATATAAGGACCTCATTAAAGTTTCCTTCCATCTCAAACAAAAACTTAGCTCGTCTCCTCTACAAATCCTCCCAGTCGGTCACACCTCTATTATATAATTTACGTGACCCACAAAAGAACGTGGTAAGGTCTTTCGAGATTATCCTTTTTGGACTTAACCAAACCAAATTTTTCTTTTACCTCTCCTTCCTCCCCCTCATCATCATCTTCATCTTCTTCACCTTCATCCTCATCTCCTTCTTCATCAATATCTTCCAATCCCTCTTCTTCTTCATCATCATCATCATCTTCTTCTCCTTCCCCTTCTTCATCATCCATATCAGGAACCTTCAAAAAAACACAACCAAACAAAAAACAAGTTACTTTAAGAACTCATTTTCCAACCAACGAGACAGATACAACCTTGAATTAGAAAACCGTTCCTGACTTACCAAGTAGTACTGTAACGGATTTGGCCAAATATCATCTTTGATGACCTCTCCTAACTCATCTGCACCCGCATCAGAATGGTCGGTAAACCAGGTAAAAAAGCTCTCTGGTTCCTCATGCTGTCTCTTCCTGCTGGCTTTATTCTGCGTTTGACTTGAACGTTTCGTCAAATCCTAAATGATGACAGAAGAACTTTGGATACAGGTTCTCTGCGACACTTAAATTCCACTATAAGATTTTAACACAAAAGCAAGCAGGGGAGGGGGAAATCACACTAGTGTATTATCTACACTTGTTATCTAGAAATTATAAAACGTTTACCAAATAAAAAGAAAGTCGTAAAATTCTAGGTCTTCAAAGACTTGTCAAATTTATACAAGAAGCCTTTCCTGCAAAGGTACCATCTAAATTTGGCTTCTTTACAAAATTAGTCCCATTTGACAACCAAGAGCCCATCACACAGTATAGTAACTGGAAACGGGCTCACCGCATAAATGTAGATATAAATGCAGTCTAGCAAGTACCAAGCCATTTGAAAAACTCAGTAACCAATGTAGAAAACAAAAAAATTTAGCCTGTTTCTTGAAAAACTTGCACTATAATTTGACAGCTCCAAGCAACTGTATTTGGCTTTACCACATAAGAGGTTTTTTGGCTTTTTTACATTTTAAGGGTTTGCAATGAACACATTACCAAACCTCGAAGTATTGGTAAGTGGGGTTCAACTAAACCAAAATACACAAAATGATCCTTCTGCCCAACTCTCCTCCAATACCTTTCCAGATTTCCATTTGATTTCAGTGGACTTTGAAGATGGATCACCGCTCTCATTCAGATGGAATTCTTTGGAGAGAACTTTATTTTCGAAGTAAGGGTTTTCATCAAAATACTACAATAAAGGATTGAGAATTGGAAATCAATACAAATACCTCTTCTAACCAAACCTCAAATTAATTTCCACAGCGGCAAACAAGGTTAGTTACTGATACTTACAAAATCTATTCTGTAACCTGATTTAATATCTTCAAATTCTGTCACTTCGACTCTTGTCAAATAATGCAGCGCCTCTTCATCCTCCTCCCCAAGCAGTGCAGACACTGGACCGGCAGATTACAGGTCAAATGAACATTAAACAGCCAATATTAACAAACAATTCCAGTGATGCCTTTAACCATTTTCCAAGTTTAGTGAGCATCTTTGATTTCATAAATCCACTAACTGCAAACCAGATGGCTCAGTGTCAGAGCTGCCACTATCCTTTTCCAAGTAATTAGAGAGAATCTCAAGTGAGAATATAGGTCTCTTCTAAACAGAAAGCATTAAATGCAAGCCTCCCCGAGCGTTCTAATCTCCGCGTGTAACCAACATGTTGGACTAAGTTCTCAAGCAAAGTCCCTCCACTTTTTAACGAACGGACACCCCCTACCCTGTAATAAGGGCTCATGCCGCAACATACCTTGTGGATGGTTGACAAATGTTGTTACCCAAAAATTTGGGATTTTGGCGATCAATTCCGACCTCTTCTGAAAAAATGGTTGGCGGAGTTTGTTATATTTCTGTTCTACTTTCAAAATCTCCTCACTGGCTTGTTCATTAAGTCTGAAGCAAATGAAAAACCACATTGACAATTAAGGTATTTGACAAATACAAACATTGCTCAAACTACAAAATATTTACTTGCTAGCTTTATTAGGACAGTACAAAGTAGTTACTCATAATAACCAAAACACCTAGATTTTTGTAGTGAGAAATGTCAAAACTAAGATGACAAATTGAGCTACTTCATCAACAGACACGCAATAGTTGACAGTTCCTAAAAGTGCCCCAACTGAGCGTTTTGTTAACACAGTATATTTAAGTTGCCAACTCTTATCACCAGGCTAACTTCAATGGTTTCCCTCAAGCAGGTTAAGTTTACAGAAAAAGCAAAAAGAAAGAAAAAAAAAGTTGCTGATCAAGTAACAAAGTTATTACCCAAGCTGGAGCAACATTCATGCCATGATGCCAAACTATTAGAAGCCCAGGCACTGCAATTCAGACAACTTGTAGCCTCTGAAGTCAAACCCAAAGGTTACTTCCTTTCTTCAGAAACTTTTTGATCAACATACAGCATTTCACAGAAAAATAACACTGAACTTTCAAAAGTATTTCCAACTATGTTAGAATCATCTCCACTCGGTCAGCGGATACAGAGTTGACCATAGTTTCAACGATTACCAGACGGTAAGCTGCATCTCAAAAATCTTCTCCAAAGTAAACCAAGGAAAACTTTACCTGTCTATTTCATTTTGTACTTCATCAATATGTTCAATTGCTTCTTGCTGTTCTTTTTCTGCAAGAAAAAGGTATATAGGACTCAATACTAATTAGGACATAAAATTAGTTTTCCTGAGGTTAACACAACGCGAGATGCGAGTTACATCAATAAAGCAGTTTTTTAAAAAAACTGCCTACGACAAGGCGTGCTCTCCACGTGCTCACGCCTGTAGTTAGCAAATTATTTCTTAATTAGGACTATTCACGAATCATACAATCTGTTAGGCTACTCAAGTTTGCAGCACTTTTTCTAAAAGTTCCCTTACAAAAAGGAGACCAATTATTAAAGTTTCTATTATGAAAGGTAATGAATTAGCCTTGTTCAGAAATTGTTTGCTATTCATCGCGTTGTAAACCTGCAACACAATAGTGCCAGCTGTTAAGTCTAAGACGGAAGCTAACCCAGGACAAGAAGAAAAATGAGGACACCACCTATCTCCACGGTAGAATCACTTCTGAAAGTTGAAAATACTGCTCAGTATCGATCACCATGAAGACACCAGACACGCCTGACAGATTAAGGACCTCGGATCTGCCCAACTATCGTACACACGCGATTTTACCTCCTTCGAGCAGGGACCCCCGGATTCGACCCTGACCTTTCTCTCCCCTCCAACCCAATTTCAGGCGGGCTTCTCGCAGATGCGGCCCCACGCTTACAGGAAGCAAACGTGAAGTCAGAACACTAGGAGCCACAGAAGGCAGCGGAGGCAAAGGGGGTGTGCTAGGCAAGAGGTGCCCTTTTGTCCGGTGAAGGCTGCAGAACCGACAAAGCTAAGTGGGCGTGAAGGGGCCTGATCGCGCGGTTCATTTCCGGGAACCATCCCGGGTGTTGCAGCCCCCCTGCCGAGAAAGCCTCGACCGCCCAGGCCGGGAGGTTCGCTAAGAGCCATTGTAAAGCCCCTCCGACACGCCGGCGCTCGGCCGCGACGGGGCGGCCGCCCCACGTGGGAAGTGTGCCCGGGCCGCGGCCAGAGCATCCTCCCGGGCGCCCGGGCGCCGGCGCGCGGCCGGCCGCGTGCTTGCCCGCGCCCCCACCCCGCCCCAGCCCGAGGCGCAGGGCCGCGCCGGGGCCGGCCTCCGGGTGCGGGGGCGGGGGCGCCGCCCGCAGGCCGGGCGCGAAGGGGGAGCCGCGCGGAGGCCCGGCCGCGGGGCCGCGTCCGGCCGCACCATGTGGCGGCGGCGGCGGCTGATGGGAGCGAGGCATCATGGCGGAGCACAATAAAGAGAGGCTTCTCGGGAGGGAGGGAGGGGGAGGAGAGCGAGGGAGGGGGGGGAGAGGAAGGGGGGGTCTCCTCCGCCCGCGCCGAGCAGGCCGCAGCGCCCCCGCCTCGCAGCGCCGGCCGCCGCCGCGGCGCCACCCCGGCCCCGGCCCCGCGCGCACAAAAAAGGGCGCCGAGGCGCGCGCCGGCCCGTCCGCCCAGCGCCCCCCGCGCGCCCCGGGGCCCCGCCGGCGGCCTGCGGGCCGGGCGGGCGGCGAAGATGGCGGCGCGGGCCGGCCCCCGCCTCGCCTGCTCCTCACCTGAGGTCTCGTCGGCCCCGTCGTGGTTGGAGTTGAGCTCCTTTTTACTGACTTTGGCCGCCGGCGCCGACATGGTGCTGCTCCGCGGTCGGGGGGGGAGCGGGGAGGGGGAGAGAAGGGAAGGCGAAGGGGGCGGGCAGCGGCTTCCCCTCACGCCACACGCGCGGGCGCTCGCTCGGTCCGGCCGCCTCCTCCCGGCGCTCGCTAGCTCGCTCGCTCTCCCTCCCCCTGGCTCGCGCGCGCTGCCCTCGCGGCCTGACGACGAGGGAGGGGCTGGGGCGGCGTGCCGGGCCCCGGCCCGGGCTCCTGCTTACGGAGGGGAGGCGGCGGCGGCGGCGGCGGGCGGGCAGGCGGCTCGGCTCCCTCACTCACGCTCCGCGGTCCAGCTCGCTGCTCGCTCTCCCCGAGCCGCCTCCTCCTCCACCTCCTCCTCACGGCGAGGGGCGGGCGGCAGGGCGCAGGCGCGCCAGGCCCCGCGCGTACGCCCCGCCTCCGGCCGGAGAGGCTCGCGCCGCCTCGCCATTGGCTCGGGCCCCGGGACGAGGGGGCGGAGCCGCGGCGAGGAGACACAGGGCCTGGCCGAGAGGCGGGAGGAAGGAACGCCGCGACGTACGGGGCCGGCCCCCAGCGCCGCGCTCCCCTCCCCCGCTTTCCCCTTCTCCAGCCCGACCCGGGACATTTGCGCGCTACGGGCGCGCAGCGGCCCGAGGGGCGGGGCCTTGCCGGGCTGCGTGCAGGCCCCCCGGGGGGGGGGGCGCGTCACGTGGTGGCGGAGCGGCTTCCCTTCTTCGTGGGGTGGCGCGGAGCGCGGAGGAGAGGGGTGGTACAGCCCCCCAGAAGTGCAGGCCTTGTAGTATCCTAGCTTCACACGGGGGCCCAGAAATACACCCACCCCGGGTTCGGCACCCTGGGACGCTGCTGGGGCATCTCTCTTCGTGGGTGAAGGAAGGCGGCATCTCCATCCTATTTTCCAGCTGGGGAAGATGCCCTGCGGACTCAGGCTTGTTTGTAAACCCCGAGGCTCTCCAGTCCACTTTCAAGGCCTTTTCTTGGCTTCTAGTCCAGGCTCAGCCCAAAAGGCTGTGTGCACTTGGGCAAGTCACTTTTCCTCAGTGTACCTGTTTCTGTTATGAAATTATATAACGCAAAAAAAAAAAAGTCTAAAGGGGGGGGGCTGTATCAGTGGTGACTTTTAAGCAGGGCCGCGCCAAACTGGAAGTCTGAAGGCAAGAAGTTGCCACGTTCACGGGGAGTCTTTTGGGGGGTCTTTTTTTGCCCAAGTCGGTGCTTAAATGCTTGCAAGAAACAGCAGGGTGCTAAGGGCCAGTCCCAACAACAGGAGTAAATCTCACTGAGGAGCACAACTGCCGCCTACGGCGGTGTTAAGTTCATTTCAGGCAGTCAGAGGTCGGACCTACAACACTTTGCATTAGAGTTCAAGTCTTGAATCACTAAGTTAAGGTCAAGGCATTTCTGTTTAAATAACGCTTTCTGGGGGGCGCCTGAGTGGTTCAGTCGGTTGGTCTTCTGACTCTTAGTTTTGGCTCAGGTCATGATCTCGCCATTTCGTGGGTTCATCCGCCTGCGAGGGACTCCGCCTGGACAGCGTGGAGCCTGCTTAGAATTCTCCCTCTTTCGCTCTCTGCCCCTCCCCCATTCGTGCTATCTTGGTCTCTCTCAAAATAAATAAACTTAAAAAAATGGTTTCCAGGTAATGCAAATACACCACTGCTTTACTCCATCGGCCAGAGCCCCCAGGGAGGGGGACCACGAAAAGGCTGAAATCTCTCCCTGGCCTTCGTAAGCAGAACTTGGGGTTGGATTATTTGCCTTCCAGCACTCACAGTTTTCTGTCCACTCTTAAAGCTCAAGAAGTGTCTTTAATGTTCAAGACAGTCCATCGGTGGATGATCGATGATGATAAATGTTAAACAAAGGGCATCCACTCCGTGGGTGGAGAATACAAATGTCTTCTTGGGACTTCCCCCCAAACCCATTAATTCAACCAATCCTTTCCCTCCAAAACCAATTTCAACTGAGCCCAGCTCAGTCCCACACCGGTCTCAGTTGGACAGACTTT
This sequence comes from Mungos mungo, assembly GCA_004023785.1. Taxonomy (NCBI): domain Eukaryota; kingdom Metazoa; phylum Chordata; class Mammalia; order Carnivora; family Herpestidae; genus Mungos; species Mungos mungo. The sequence continues at coordinate 65,326 of PISW01008509.1, read as the reverse complement.
TTAAATGGGAGAATTATGAGCACCAGGGAGAAGCTGGTAAATGTTTGACCACCAGCTCCCAGAAGAGTTGAAAAAACACACCAAAATGCCTGATTTGTAGCATTTGCTGATTTCAGTGGTGTATAAACACTCTCACCGTGGCCAATTTCCTGCCACCACTGTGATGTCACTAACAGCGCTGGAATAAAACACCAGGCTCTAGTGCACTGCTGCAACATGTACCATGGGCCACAGGCTGTGATAAGTACATGCGCTTTCTCATTTAATCCTCACAAAATACAAGGTAGGCATTAATATCCTTATCTCACAGCTAAATTCAACTTTTTTTAATGTAAGTGGCGGAACTACAATCCTAAGCCACGCTAGTGGGTAACGAGGCCCCTTCCCTTTTCCATTCTTTGACATGACATCAGACACCGGGACTCCATGTACACCTAGACACAAAATAATACCCTTACTAAGGGAGATGCGCCTCTTAATTTTCTACTCCTGTTTTCTTTTCTTTAAATGCAGGTCGAACTCCACTAAATTGATTTTGTGACCCACTATTGGGATGAAACGGTCTGAAAAACACTGTGCTGAGGATGCCAGTTTTCAGACAAAGCCCACTTACAGCCTTTGAGTACCAGTGACCCCGAGCATCTCCTAAGTGCTTGATCTACCTGGTGTTTCCCACGCATCTGCAGGGACTTCCGGGGAGCCTCGTAATGCCTTCTGCTTAGGCAGTGGGCTTCAGTTCTCTTTTCGAACCACCCTAGCCCTGAGAACCATCCTGCTCCTCTTCCTGACCTTTCCCGCAACACTTCTCAAGATGAATGCAGGGAGCACACACTAGGAAGTGGAAGAGAAAGAGAAAGCAAAAGGGCAAGAGTTTCAGTAAACAAGGGAGTGGCATGGACGCGCCAAGAGATAATTCAGCCATGGTGAATTAGTCACTGTGGTCTCCCCCTCTCCTATACGAGCAGCTCTGCAGTCCCTCCCTGGCCTCTCACCTCCCTCCAGAGATTCCTCCCTCTCCTCTCCACCTCCCCAGCTTCCTTTGAAGGAGAGCCCTGCAGCTTAAAGACTGGAGGAGAGATGCAGGCATTCTCTGCAACACAGCAGTGTCTCAAGATGACTGGGAAATCGTCTGATCTGTAAAATGGGATTATTCACAGCTTCGGTGAGGAGGGCTGATAGAGAAGTGCTTAGCACCAGCACCATGCCTGGCTGGCTGGTGCCCAGCTGAGCGACATGAGCTGTCATTTGGACTTAGATGAACCACCTTGGAGGAACTATGGTTGTACCTTCCAATCCCTTCTAGTCCTGTTGATTCTCCCAGGAAGCCAAACAGACGGCAATCGGGACTCATCCACATGTTACTGCTCACAAGTGGGAAGATATTTACTATCCATCAGGAGCACTGATTATGAGCCATCCGGATGTGTTAAGTGTTCCCTATCTGTTTAAGCTGCACAGCAAACCTAACAGATGGGTTCTGTTGAGCCCATCTTACAGAAGAAGGAAGCACAGGTTATGTCACTTGCCCAACAAAGTCACACAGCCAGCCACAGCCAGGTGTCCAACCCTAGCTGTCCAGCGTTACCACGGGGGTGGGGGGAGCATCAGCTGGGCAGGTCTTTTGCATCTCATTTGAAAGGGGCTGGGGAGACCCATTCAAAGTCAAACTTGCCATGTCACCCAGCAGACCCACTGGAGCATCATGACAAGGACTCTGGGTCCAGTGCTCCTTCCACAACCATGGCTGCATCTCAGCGACGTCAGCAAATTAGGAAGATATATGAGCTCCAGGCTGCTCCTCTCTGCACTTAGGCAGCCTGCCGGTTTCCTAGGACGTCGCTTACCTGTCTTCTACTTTTCCAAACCCAAACCTCACTCCATTCCCACTCCATCAGAGAGGCCTAATCAGGTGAAGAAACCACCTTGCGACCGGCTCCAAGCAGTGTGTCTGGAAAACACACCCTCACCTCCAAGTTAACGCTTAATGGGGGGGAAGGGGCGGACAAGAAACCAACAGTTACAAAGGAATGAGGAAGGGGCCGGGCTTGGGGTGGGGGACTCTGGGGTCCTAACACCCAGCAGCTGTGGCTCAGAGAGTGCCTGCAAGTGACTTACCAGCAGGAAGCTGCAGAATGAGGAGAGGGGCACAGGTAGGGAGAGGAGAGTGATCCAGGCAGAGGAAAAGTGGGCCTGGAGGTGAGAGAGAGAGAGGAAGAAAGGTGCCAGAGGGAGCATGAACCTGGAGAGGAGGGCAGGGACCAGGTGGAGAGGTCTCTTAGTCTACGCACCTCGAGGGCCAAGGGGAGGCCAGGAAGGGTTTTAAACCAGGGAGTCATGTGATTGGCTTTGCTCGGGCAGGATGAGGGGGAAGGGGGAGGAGGAAGCTGGAAGCAAGAGAAGGAGTGGCAGTAATCCGGCCAGAGTTGTGGGCAGGCAGGCGGCAGCCGCAGGAAGGAAGTGGATGGATGTGAGAGGCACTGAGAAGGAAGAACCACCAGGACTCTGGATTTGTCTGGATGAGCAGGGGTGAAGGAGAGGAAAGGGGTCATGCAGGACCCAGCCTCGGGCTGGCAGGTGGTGCCACTTACCAAGGCAGGGAACTCAGGAGGAGTGAGTTTGGGGGCGGAGACAGCCTAGCCTAGGTGTTGGGAGGGGGGCAGGGATGAGCTCCCACGAGTTCCAGGTTTCTCCATTTCGCCCTTCTGTTTTTTAATTCACATCAACCTGATCCACTCGCCCCATGCTGAAAACCCTTCAGGGGGTTTCGGGTCTAACCTCAGGCATGGGAGTTGTGTGTGTGGAATCTCTTAAGTCTCCAATAAAGTGTAGTGTAGGAACGTACCTCCCTTGGGCGGGTGCTGAGAGGTGGACGTCCGCTCCGGCTTGGGGGCAGCAGGCGGTCTCGGTTTCTTCGTTTGAGGCAGGAGTGAAGGCTGGCGTTTGGGGGCCATGCTGTGAGGAAAGTCCACAAAACCCGGGGCGACGCAGTTCTGGTAGGAGCTCCGGTTACTGAAGCAGTCCCAGGTGGTGGAGGTTTAAATCTACCAGGAGCCGCGGGGAAGGGATATTTACATGACAGTGGGACACACACCCCTTGCCCTTCCCCAGCCTCATCCCTTCCCTCCCGCCCTCCCGTAAAGATCAACTTCTTTTAGTTGCTCTCCGAACTTCCCTACGGGGCATTCTCGGCTCTGGGTGGGTAAGAGGAGGTATTTCCTGTGGGAGCGGTTCTATACTCTCTAGGACTCTCTGGGTCTTGAAACACCAGCAGCCTTTCCCAAATCCTCTAGATAGGCAGAGTTGCTCCCATTGAGAACTTGTCCTCCCCCCAGCCTTGGACCTCTGGATTTAAACATGCTCGAAGTGATTTGTTTAAAAAAAATTTAAACATGGATTTAAACCTCAGCTTGAAACATTCTTCAGGGCCATTACCCTCATCCCCATGCCCATGCCTGGCTAATTTCCACCCAACCTCCAGGTCTCAGCTTGGAGACATAAATGGATGTTGAAATACAGGATTCCCAATCAAGAATTACAAAGGAAGAGGGAGAAGGAAGTACCTTTGAGAAGAGGTGGAACCACCATTTATTCTAGACTCGTTTTGGAAAAGGACAGAAGGTTGAGTTTAAAAAAACTTCGGAAGGCATCCTGTCCGGAGGGACAAGGGGAGGAGGCTCCCAAACTTCAGTGCCTTTTGCAGCCTGTCAGGTAATAGCTCTGCGTAAGCAAGCAGCTGGATGTCATCACAGCCGGTGGGAGGTGGGGTGGGACATCCGCTGGAGAAATCTTGCAGCCCCCCTGCTCTTGAACTTGCGTTCAGCCCTTCTACTCCTGGCTATCTTCCCACCAGAAATGCAGACCTGTATATTCTAGTATGTGCAATAAATGTGTGCAAGAATGTTCAGGAGCACCTGGGTGGCTCAGTCAGTTACGTGACCAACTCTTGATAGCAGCTCAGGTCATGCTCTCACAGTTCATGAGTTCGAGCCCTGCGTCAGGCTCTGTGCTGACCTTGTAGAACCGGCTTTAGGTTCCCTCTCTCTCTCTCTGGGGCGCCTGGGTGGATCAGTTGGTTAAGTCTCCAACTTCGGCTCAGGTCAGATCTCACGTTCGTGGGTTTGAGCCTCGCGTCAGGCTCTGTGCTGACAGCTAGTTCAGAGCCTGGAGCCTGCTTCCGGTTCTGTGTCTCCTTCTCTCTCTGACCCTCCCCCTCTCATGCTCTGTCTCTCTATGTATCAAAAATAAATAAAACATTAAAAAAAGTTTAGATTTCCCCCCCCCCTGCCCCTCCATCACTTGCTCTGTCTCAAAAAATAAACAAATATTTTTAAAAATGTTCAGAGTGGCTGGGTGGGGTGGCTCAGTCAGTTAAGCATCCAACTTTGGCTTAGGTCTTGATCTCGCAGTTCGTGACTTTGTGTCCTACATCAGACCCTGCGCTGACAGTGCAGAGCCTGATTGGTATTCTCTTTCTCCTTCTCTCTCCCTGTTCCCTGCTCTTGCTCTCTCTCTCTCTCTGAAAAATAAATGAATAAACTTTAAAAGAAAATTAAGTCTTTAAAAAATGTTCAGAGTGAGATTCAGTAAAAATCCAGAAACAAAAATATCGACAGTTGAATGAATACATTTGTGAGATATTCGCACAATGGAATATGATACAGCCATGAAGATAGAGGCACCCCAGTCACCTACCATCATGTGGTCGAAGCCTGCAAACGTAATGTTGAATGAAAGACACTAAACACAAAATAGAATAGACTGTGTGATTTCATTATATAAAGTACAGAAACGGGCAAAACTGATCTATGCTAGTAGAAGTCCAGAATGTGGTTAACCTTGCCTTGAGGAGGGACGTCACTGAAAGGGGACAGGAAGGGCCTCTAGAGTCCCAGGGCCTGGTTTCTGGACCTGGGGCTCGCTACACCACTGCATTCGCTTTGCGAAAACTGTGTTGCCACATGTCTGTTTTCCTAAAGAGAAGCCAGAGGTACACATTTTTATATGAACTCTCTGGTTTTTTGTTTGTTTTTTTGAGAGACAATCCAAGTAGGCTCTGCACTGACGGCGCCTGGGTATCTCAGTCGGTTGACTGTCCAACTTCGGCTCAGGTCATGATTTGACAGTTTGTGAGTCCGAGCCTCAAATCGGGCTCCGTACGGACAGCTCGGAGCCTGGAGCCTACTTTGGATTCTGTGCCTTCCTCTCTCTCCCTGTCCCTCCCCAGCTCTTGCTCTATCTCTCAAAAAACAAATAAATAAACTTAAAAACATTTTTTAATAAATAAACATTTTTTTCCAACCAAATAAAACATGTTGTCAGGACACTTTCATTCTATAAACATGAGTTTGTAACCTCTGGGATAGTGCAATGACTTTCCATCTTTAAAAAACTTGAGGCTTCTGGGGGGCTCAGTCGGTTAAATGTCTGACTTTGGCTCAGGTCGTGATCTTGCAGTTCGAGGGTTCGAGCCCGGCATCAGGCTCTGTGCTGACAGCTAGCTCAGAGCCTGGAGCCTGTCTTCAGATTCTGTGTCTCCCTCTCTGATCCTCCCCTGCTCACACACGCACACACTCTCTCTCTCAAAAATAAAACATTACAAAAAACTGTTTGGGGTGCCTGGATGGTTTAGTTGGTTAAGCTTCCGACTTCAGCTCAGGTCATGATCTCACAGTTTGTGGGTTCAAGCCCCACGTGGGCTCTGCTGACAGCTCGGAGCCTGGAGCCTGCTTTGAATTCTGTGTCTCCCTCTCTCTCTGTCCCTCCCCCACTTGGGCTCTGTGTATGTCTCTCTCTCTCAAAAATAAATAAACATTTTAAATTTAACTTAAAATTAAAAAAAACTTTTTCCCCCATCAACTACCCCCATTTTAAAAAATGTTAATTTTTTGAGAGAGCACAAGTGGGGGTGGGGCAGAGAGAGAAGGGGACTGAGGATCCGAAGCAGGCTCTGCACTGACAGCTTCTGTGCTGACAGCAGCGAGCCCCATGCAGGGCTCTAACTCAGGAACCACAACCTTGAGATTCTGACACTCAAGAGAACCACCCCCAGGCATTTCCCCATCAATTACCCTCCTAACAAAATAAATCGTAGGCATAAGTCAATGATGTTAATATTGATAAAAAGCGCAGCTCTTCCTGATGGAAGACCCCCCCCACACACACACACCTGTTGCTCCCCTCCATCCCTCCATTCTTGGTTAGTTTTTGAGGGACGTTGGGCTCCTTCTAAAACATTTTGAAAGTCACAAGTGTGTTGATTTCACTGATGAGCACGTAAGACCTAAAAGCAGTGATTTGCCTAAGGTCCCTAAGGTCGTGAGGAGAATAGCTGAGTAGTTAGAACCAGGGTCTTGGAGTCACTTGATCGCAAGGATGCACCTTCTAGTCAGCCTCAGGCTCACTGTTTATACCCATAAAATAGAGGATAAAAACTCCTGCCTCTTTGTTTTAGGATTTTCAAATATGAGGATAAAGGGTCATCTTTTCCCTGTTTTTGCCATAGAAGTTGCCCAACAACAGTAGGAGAAACAAAAATAAAAACTCTCTTTTGATGAAATTGGGAGTCAGCTCAACCCCAAACCACAGAATAGGTGGCCCGTTGGCCAAAGCAGTGGAAAAGAAACAGGATGTGTGCAGGAAGAGAGGACGGACACCTTGGCTACAGATTTCTGGGAGTATCAAGCAAAGGACACTTCTGGAAGCTGAGGGGCAAACTCAAACTCAAAATCCTTTGCTTATAGCAGCCACAGAGGGGTGTCCTGACCGGATGCTGCACTGGACAGGTTTCCAGAACAAAGAAGGGGCTAAGTGAGGAGTAGCCCAGAGGAGCCTCCTGAGACCAATACAAATTAGAATTAGCTTGAGATTCCATTTCTTTTCTTTTCTTTTTTCTTTTTCTTTCCTTTTTTTTTTTTTTACTTTATTTTTGAGACGGAGACAGATTCGTTGTGTTGCGGGTAGCTAGCACCTGTCCAAGGCAATTCATCGCAACCTTGTAAAAGTAGAATACTGAAATCAATCTAACAGCTTCTTTATGCTTCTAGGAACCAAAAGACATATCCAAACCATGGAAGCCTTGCAACCATCAAAGCAAATAAGGAACCAGAGCTGTGTTAAGTGAAATAAGCAAAATCTTAAACCAGGTAGTAAGTTACTTTCTGTGTTGGTGCTGGGGTGGGGGGTGTGGTAGAAAAAAGAATACATGTTTGCTTATTTTCCTTTACACATATAATCCAGCTCTTTTTTTTTTTTAATTTTTAATGTTTATTTATTTTCGCAAGACAGAGACAAAGCGTGAGCAGGGGGAGGGCAAATAGAGAAGGAGACAACAGAATCCGAAGCAGGCTCCAGGCTCTGAGCTGTCAGCATAGAGCCCGACGTGGGGCTCAAACTCATGAACTGCGAGATCGTGACCCGAGCCAAAGCCGGACACTTAACTGAGCCACACAGGTCCCCCTATAATACAGGTCTTGAAGGACTCCTATGAAGGCTGTAACCCACCATCTTTGGGGAGGGGACTGGGTGGTGACAAATGAGAGGACAGGAATATGAGGGAAATATTTCACTCTTTGCAGTACATTTTGAATTTTGAAACTTCCCAGCCTCTTATATATGGACGCAAACATGACGACAACAACAGCTAAAGATCACCTGAGCTAAAGGGCTTAGAATCACTTAGATCCCCTAAATACCGCACCCAAACATGTCAGTTTCCACCCAAACATGCAAGACCCCACCTTTCCTTTCCTCTACAGCTTCCAAAATTTTAATTTCCTGGATTCCCAGAGGTGTTACTAGGCAACTGTGTGACTCCGCTTCACTCGAGGACAGCTGCGGGCGAGGTGGGGGAAAGGCAAATGGCCTCCCTCCAACCCACGCAAAGGTTGACAGGCTCCTGATGTTCTGTAACCCTGGGGCCAGGCTCATTCTGGGAACCAGAAGTTTCCAAAATATCCCAAATGCCCTATTGTTTAGTTATCTGCCTGCACCAGAAAATAGCTATAAATAGCTATCATTTACTGAGCATTAGTAGTATGTGAGGTACTCAGTAAGCATCACCCTTTTGAACCTTGCTGGCATCCTTGCCAGGGCAATATCACGTACTTCTTTTGCAGATGGGAGAATCAACCCAAATGAAGAATCAATACTCGAGAAGAATCTGATCCCAAAATAAAAGGGATAGAAGAGTCAGGATTCGAACCTGTGTCTTTCTGACGCCTCTGTACCACTTTCGGCATTGAGGTGCTACAAACAAGTTGCTCCCCAGAGCTTGATCGCCAGGCGAGCCTCAAAACACGCCAAGCCTTGTCTCAGGCTTGTGGGGCCTCAGGAAATCCTCTCTGGCCCTCTCCTGGTAGATTTTCCTTCACACTTCTTAGCACAGAAGCACTTGGATTAAGAGAATCTTTTTTTTCTTTTTCTTTTTCATGTTTATTTATTTAGTTTGAGAGAGAGAGAGAGTGAGCGAGCAGGGGAGGTGCAGAGAGAAGGAGAGAGAGAATCCTAAGCAGTCTTAGCACTGTCAGCCCAGAGCCTGAGGCAGGGCTCAAACCTATAAAATGGGGAAATCATGATGTAGGCTGAAACCAAGAGTTGGACGCTTAGCCAACTGAGTCACCCAGGCGCCCCAAGACTATTTTTTTCTTAATCGGCTGCCAAGGCCTGAGGGCACTTGGTTCCTCTTTCATTGCCCCTTAAGGTGTGCTCTGGCTCCTTGGTACTTACTAAATTATCACAGGAACACCTGGGTGTCTCAGTCGGTTGAGCGTGTGACTTCAGCTCAGGTCACGATCTCGCGGTTTGTGGGTCTGTCCCCTCTGTGGGGATCCGTCCTGACAGCTCAGAGCCTGGAGCCTGCTTCGGATTGTGTGTCTCCCTCTCCTGCCCCTCCCCTGCTTGCACACTCTCTCTCTCCCTAAAAAATAAGTAAATATTAAAAAGTAAATAAATAGTGATAACAATGGTATTTTTATTAAAATTTAGAAAATTAAAATAAGACAAAAATATTATACGCCAAAAATAAATAAATAAATAATTATACACCAAGACATCGCAACTACTAATATAACCTACCTACATAACAGGTCACATAACATATATTCTTGTGTGGGTTTTTTTCAGTTTCTTTATTTTGAGAGAGAGAGAGTGTGCAAGAGCAGGAAATGGGGAGAGAGCGAGAAGGCGAGGGAGAGGATTCCAAGCAGGCCCTGCACTGTCAGTGCAGAGCCCAACACGGGGCTTGAACTCACAAACCATGAAATCATGACCGGAGCTGAAACCAAGATTCAAATGCTTAACTGACTGAGCCAGCCAGGCTCTCCATATTCTTGTGCATTTAAAACCTTAGCACTATGAAACACCTGGCTGGCTCAGTCAGTTGCGTGTCCATCTCTTGGTCTCGGCCAAGTCAAGACCTCTCAGTTCGTGGGTTCGGGCCCCATGTCAGGCTCTGCGCTAACGGTGTACAGAGCCTACTTGGAATTCTCTCTCCCTCTCTCTGTGGCCCTACCTCGCTTGTGCTCTCTCTCTCTCAAAATAAATAAATAAACTTTATTAAAAAATAAAACATGGGGACTGTAGTATAAAACTAGGGTTTAGTCTAATTTTTCCCATTAACAAATTTTCCTTTATCATTTTTTCTTGCCATTATACACTCTCCCATGACATTTTTTGTTGCTGCATTGTTTTCTGTTGGGTAAATGTGCTCTAATTATTTGTTGTTCAAGATTTTATTTTATTTTATTATTTTATTTTATTTTATTTTATTTTATTTTATTTTATTTTGAGGGGGGAAGGGCACAGGGAGAGGGAGGGATACAATCTTAAGCAGACTCCACACTCAACACGGAGCCAGACACAGGGTTCTATCCCTGGATATCACCCTGGAATCACAACCTGAGCCCAAATCCACAGATGGAGGCTCAACCGAGCCATCCAGGCACCCTGAGATTTTAAGTAATCTCTACACCCAACATGGGTCTTGAACTCACAACCCCGAGATTAAGAGTCATATCCTCCACTGATGGGGCCAGCCAGGTGCCCCTACGTGTGCTATCATTTATTTAAATGTCTGCAACGGAAATTTAAGAAGTACCAACTATTTTGTCATTATAAGCAATGTTGTGATGAACATCCTACCAGCTAAAGCTTGGCACACATACACGATTACTTCCTTAGACTACATTCCTAGAACTAGAATTGTTGAGTGAAAAAGTACGTAAAATAATCAGAGCTTTTAATGTGCTGCCCAATCGTTTAGGTGCTCGGCTGTGCCATGTGTGTATTTCCCCAAATCTGCTTCATCTCTGAAGTTTGGATTCGGCAGGTGAAAAGTTTTATCTCAGAGTTGGTATGCTTAGTTAGACAGAACAGTTTTTCTTATGTGTCTTTTCTGATGGTATTTCTTCTGTTGTAAATGGTAAATTCACATCAATTTGCCCAATTTCCTATTGGGATGTTTTTCTTTTCTTTGTTGATTTCTAAGTATATTTTTACACATTAAGCATATAAACTTTCTCTCTTATATATACCAAAATATCTTTCCCTAGGTTATTTGCTTCCTACTGTATTTTTAGTGACTTTTTAATTCGGGGGGAAACTCACTAAATTATTTTATTTATTTTTTAAAGTTTTTATTGGGGCGTCTGGGTGGCTCAGTCAGTTGAGTGTCTGGCTTCGGCTCAGGTCATGATCTCACGGTTCATGGGTTTGAGCCCCGCGTCGAGCTCTGTGCTGACAGCTAGCTCAGAGCCTGGAGCCTGCTTCGGATTCTGTGTCTCCCTCTCTCTCTGCCCCTCCCCTGCTCAAGCCATCTCTCTCTCTCTCTCTCTCCCTCAAAATAAATAAGACATTAAAAAATTTTTTTTAAGTCTAAAGTTTTTATTTATTTATTTTGAGAGAGAGAGAGAGAAACAGTCAGCATGAGTAGGGGAGAGGCAGAGAGAGAGATGGAGAGAGAGAGAGAATCCCAAGCAGGTTCCACACTCAGCATGGAGCCCGACATGGGGCTCAGTCTCTCAACTGTGAGATCATGACTTGAGCCAAAACCAGGAATCAAACGCTTAACCAACTAAGCCACGCATGTGCCCCTAAAGTATTTTATTTTTATGTTGTCAAGGCTCTCAGTGTTTCCTTTCCTTCTCATCCTTTCCTTCTTCTTTTTTAAATGGTTTTTGCCTTTGGAGATGCTTGGAGAGACCCCTCCATCCCAAGGTATTACAAATAACCACCTGTGTTTTCTTCTTGTATTGGTATATCTTCCTTTTTAACCCTACAAGTTATAAGCTATCTGAATTCATTCTGGAGCATGATGTGAAGCACAATATAGTTAGACTTTTTTTTCCCAAATGACTCATCAGTTGATCCAACACAATCTTTTTTAATTCAATACATATCAAGTAAGTCTTTTTTTTATGAGAAAGCTCCAGTTAAAAGTGATAGCAGGGGCACCTGGCTGGCTCAGTCAGTAAAGCATATGACTCTTGATCTTGGGATTGTGAGTTCAAGCCCCACATTGGGTGTAGAGGCTACTTGGAAAAAATTTATTTATTTATTATTTTTTTTTAGTGTTTTATTTACATTTGATACAGAGAGAGACAGAGCATGAGCAGAGGAGGGGCAGAGAGAGAAGGAGACACAGAACCAGAAGCAGGCTCTAGGCTCTGAGCTAGCTGCCGGCACAGAGCCTGACGCGGGGCTCGAGCCCATAAACGTGAGATCTGACCTGAGCCGAAGTCGGAGGCTCAACCGACTGAGCCACCCAGGCGCCCCAGAAAAAAATTTTTTTAACTTTTTAAAAAGTCATGGCAAACATAAGGACAGATATAACCCACACTATCCCTCACCGAATAACTTTGAGATTCACAGAGCTTAATTTTACCCAAATAACTGTTTATATGTCACATTTCTTTCTCTTTTAAAGTTTATTGGGGCACCTGGGTGGCTCAGTCAGTCCAACTCAGCATCCAATTTTGGCTCAGATGACTTCTGCTCAGGTTATGATCTCACAGCTCCTGCATTCGTTGGACTCTGTGCTGACAGCTCAGAGCCTGGAGCCTGCCTCAGATTCTGTCTCCTCTCTCTCTCTCTGTCCTTCCCCTACTCAAGCTCTATCTCTCAAAAATAATAAAATAAAAAGTTAAGAAAATTTTAGGTTTATTTATTTATTTTGCGAGAGAGAGAGAGCGAGCACACGAATGCACATGAGCAAGGGAGAGGCAGAGAGAGAGGAAGAGACAGAATCCCAAGGAGGCTATGCACTGTTAGCGCCAGGCCCCATGCGAGGCTCAAACTCTTGAACCATGAGATCATGAGCTGAGCTGAAATCAACAGCCACTCAACTGACTAAGCCACCCAGGCGCCCCCACATTTATTTCAATAGAACTTGTGCTGAAATTCATAACATTGACAAAAAGAAAATATTGGAATTGACATATTTAGAAGAAAATTTGCTTATTAGAACTATGCTCATTCATTCAATCATCAGTATTTGCTGAGTGTCTAACACATGCTAAGTAGCAATGATTATAAGATCTATGAGCAAAATACTAATAATGAGGTAAGGCTTTTTTATTTTTTTATTTTATTTTTTTTTAAATTTTTTTAATGCTTTTTATTTATTTTTGAGAGAGAGAGAGAGAGAGACAGCATGAGCAGGGTAGGGTCAGAGAGAGAGGGAGACACAGAATCCGAAACAGGCTCCAGGCTCTGAGTTAGCTGTCAGCACAGAGCCCGACGTGGGGCTCGAACCCACGAACCATGAGATCATGACCTGAGCCGAAGCCAAAAGCCAGACGCTTAACCAACTGAGCCACCCAGGCGCCCCAAGCCTTTTTTATTTTTAAGTGTATTTATTTATTGATTTTGAGAGAGAAAATGGAGGGAGCATGAGAGAGAGAAAGAGAAGCCCAAGCAGGCTCCACACTGTCAGCATAGAGACTGATGTGGGGCTTGAACTCACAAACACCTGAGTTTATGACCTGCGCTGAAATCATGAGTCAGAGGTTTAGCAGACTGAGCCACACAGGTGCCTCCAAGCAAGGCTTTCTTAATGAACTAGCATCTAGACAGAGGAAGTAGAGTGTAGACATTGTGACCCTTAGGGGAATAACATTCTAGATGGTGAAACAGGAAGGGCTAAGTAAGTCCTAAGGCAGAAGCATGTCCCAGGAGAAGCAAAGAAGTCAGGTTGCTGGAAGCGGATAAATGGAAGGAGATGGGCTCAGAGTGTTGGAGGTTCCAGACTGATAGGGCTTGTGGGCTGTGTCAGGGTCTCTGGGTTTTTCTATATTGGGCATACAATATTCAAAGCTGAATGGGGAGTCTGGGTGGCTCAGTTGGTTGAGTGGCTGACTTTGGCTCAGGTTTGGGAGTTTGAGCCCTGCGTTGGGCTCTGTGCTGACAGCTTGAAGCCTAGAGCCTGTTTCAGATTCTGTGTCTCCTTCTCTCTCTGCCATTCCACTGCTCATACTCTCTCTGTCTCTAAAACATAAATAAGCATTAAAAAAATTAAAAGTAGGGGCGCCTGGTGGCTCAGTTGGTTAAGCGTCCGGCTTTGGCTCAGGTCATGATCTCACGGTTCGTGGGTTTGAGACCCGCATCAGACTCTGAGCTGACAGCTAGCTCAGAGCCTGGAGCCTGTTTCAGATTCTGTATCTCCCCCTCTCTCGGACCCTCCCCTGCTCACACTGTCTCTCTCTCTCTCTCTCTCAAAAGTAAATAAAACGTTAGAAAAAAGAAAAAGAAAAAAAATTAAAAATAAAAGCCCAAAGCTGATTAAGACATGCCTGTGTCCTGATATCCAGAGTTTGTGTCAAAAACTGTAAGAGGTATGAACAGAATTCTATAGGATTATAGAAAACTGAACAAATAAATCCACTGGCAGAAATCAAAGGTGAAGTTTAAGATGGGTCAGGAAGAATGAATGGGTGGTAAGGGATTTCTTTTTCGGGTGATGAAAATGGTTTAAAATTGATTGTGGTAACTGGTTGGATGTTTCTGTGAATATTCAAAAAAAACCCCACATTGAACTGCACACTTTAAATGATTGAATTGTGTAGTATACGAGGTATATATCAGTAAAATTGTCATAATTTTAAAAAATGAGTTCAGTTTCCAAGTAGAATGGATAGACACTTGAGATAGAAGAAAGTTTTTATTGGGGAGCGTATTTGCATATTTTTATGTTAAAAGAAAAACAAAAATTCTCTTATTCTGAAACTTTGAAAATTGCAAGGAATTGAGAGATCAGCCTTTTGTAGAATGGATATTATGTTTCCAGGCACTGAGCTAGACCTTAGGGTTGCAAAGATCAAGCCCAGGTGAGCGGAGTATGTGTGCTTGCAGAGTAACGAAGGTACCATCATTTATTGAACAATTTAAGTATTCTGTCCTACTCTGAAAGGGTCACCTTTGACATACACTAGACATGTACTTACATGTGTCTGTTTCTGGGTTCCTATTCCATTGAATAGATATCTATGATTATTCTAGGATCAAGTCCATGTTCTTTATAATTTTTAAGAATTTTTTATGTTTTTTTAAAATTTATTTTTGAGAGACAGAGAGAGACAGTGAGCAGGGGAGGGTCAGAGAGAGAGGAAGACACTGAATCGGAAGCAGGCTCCAGGATCTGAGCTGTCAGCACAGAGCCCGACGCCTGGCTCGAACCCACGAACTGTGAGATTATGACCTGAGCCGAAGTCAGACACTTAACCGACTGAACCACCCAGGTGTCCCTATATTATTTTTCTTGGACTGTTTCTCTTTTTCTTTCCACACTAACAGCTTTAGTTCCGTGTAATTAACGTGCCACATGTTTCACTCATGGTAAGTATGCAATTCAATGATAGTAAGTTTACGAAACTGTACAACCATCACCACAATCTGAATATTTTCATTACTTCCCCCAAAAACCTTCACCCCCAGCCCCAGGAAACTACTAATCTACTTTCTGTCTCTAGAAGTCTGCCTTTCCTTGTATAAATGGAATGATACAGCATGTCACCTTTTACATACGGCTTTACTTTGTCTATTTCTTACTATGTGGTGGGGCCTGGCTTCTTTCATTATCCTTCAATTTTAGGAAATTTATTGGGCATTCTTATGGGTTTATTCTTCAGGACGAACTGGAAAAGAAATCATATTCACAACTCATTCTATAGATCAAAAGAGATCACTCTGCTAGGTCCCAACGTAATCCTCTATTTTGTCTGTGGCTAAATCTTGACTCTAAAAATCAAATCCATCTTTGGGGAGCCTGGGTGTCTCAGTTGGTGGGGCCTGCAACTCTTGATTTTGGGGTTCTATGTTCAAGGCCCATATAAGTTGTAGAGATTACTCAAAAAAAAAAAAAATCCAGGGGAGCCTGGGTGGCTCAGTCAGTTAAGCATCTGACTCAGTTCACGATCTCACCATTCCTGAGTTTGAGCCCCACATTGGACGGTCTGCTGTCAGCACAGAGCCTGCTTCGGATCCTTTGTCCCTCTCTCTCTCTGCCCCCCCCCCCAACAAAAACAAATAAACATTAAAAAATAATCTATCACGAAGAGACAAAAGATAGTGTTATTTTTATAAGCTGTCAGACTAAAAAGAAAGTTCCAGAAAGCATCATACCACGTTAAACTGTGGCCCAGAATAAATACATCATAACCTCACAAGGTAACTAATTGAAGGGCACTTCATGTGTAAGTTCTGGTTTGTTCCCTAAAAACAAAGCAAATCTTTATACTCAGCTGTGTGGCAAATCTTTCTTTCTGAACATCGGCTGTTATTTATATATACTTATTATTTAGAATCTGTGTAATGGGGGCTGTACCACCTACGTCTTGGAGCCGTGAATACCCCCCAGCTCCCAACCCCAAAGAGCATGTGCGGAACAGCCATTTTAATTACAGCTACTGTTAAAAAGACCTCTCGGGTGCCCGAAGCACTTAACTTTCACAATGACTAGGTGCAGCAAGTATCATTACCATGCCTCTTTATGTGTGTTCATTTAAGGTAGGCACATGTTTCTTTTTAATTTTTTAATGTTTATTTATTTTTGAGAGAGAGACAGAGCACGAACAGGGGAGGGGTGGAGAGAGGGAGACACAGAATCCGAAGCACGCTTCAGGCTCTGAGCTGTCAGCACAAAGCCCGACGTGGGGCTCGCACCCATGAACTGTGAGATCATGACCTGAGCGGAAGTTAGACACTCACATGACTGAGCGACCCAGGTGCTGTGGACACGTATTTATTGATGACCTACTGTCAGTGAGCACTGGCCTGGCATGGTTGGACCTGAGGCCAAGCGGACAATGTTTGCAGCACATGGTGGGATGGGAAGACACACGTGGCAAAGCAGGAAACAAACAGTGAATGCGTGAATGCCAAGCTAAGAAAGCCACCAAGCAGGCGCCCAACCAGGAGTGAAATGAAGGCCTTTTCCAATCAAGTTTTCAAGGAAGGCCATCTAAGAAGCAAATCCTCCGGGGTGCCTGGGAGGCTCAGTCAGTTGGGCGTCTGACATCAGCTCAGGCCATGATCTCACGTATTGTGAGTTCGAGCTCCGTGTCAGGCTCTGTGCTGACAGCTCAGAGCCTGGATGGAGCCTGCTTCCCATTCTGTGTCTCCCTCTCTCTCTCTGCCCCTTCTGCACTCATCCTCTGTCTCTCTCTCTTCTTCAAAAATGAATAAACATAAAAAAAAATTTTAAGAGGCGCTTGAGTGGCTCAGTTGGTTAAGCCTCTGGCTTCGGCTCAGGTCATGATCTCACGGTTCGTGGGTTCGAGCCCCTCGTCGGGCTTTGTGCTGACAGCTACTCAGAGCCTGCAGCTGGTCTTCAGATTCTGTGTCTCCCTCTCTCTGACCCTCCCCTGCTTGTGCTGTCTCTCTCTGTCTCTCAAAAATAAATAAAAAAACAGGAAAAAAAAAGTTTCTTTTAATTAAAAAAAAGAAGCAAATCTTCCATCTCAGACTTAAAAAACACAAAGGAGCCAACCCCTCGCAGGGCTAGGAGACATGTTTTCCAGGCACAGGAAACGGGGCCCCAGAGAAAGACAGGAAAAGCAAGAGATTACAGAGCAATCACACTGAAGAACCAAGAATTAAGACCCTTCAGCCAGATGCCAAATTCCGGTCCACGAAGGTCTAACCACTGGCCACATGTGCATGTGGGGGCTCACCTACAGAAGGTCCCAAGAAAAATCCCCCTCGCTTGATCCTGGGAGGGTGAATGGCTGCTCGTGGTGGGTGGGAGGGGAAGTGCTCAACCTCTAGCATGTTTTGAGTATGGGGAAGATCGATTGTCCTGGGCCTCCCTTGGGAGGGGGGGGAGTTTTACCCCATTGTCCTTCCTTCCTTCCTGTTCCCCAACTCCAGCTCTGACAAAGCTGTTTTAATGAGTTTATTAAGGCTCCTCTGTCTTCAGTGCACCTTTGAGCTGGGGCCTCTCCAGGGGTTCGTGGGTTGGGGCCCAAGCTGGGTGGAGGCAAAGGCCTAGGGGCAGAGAGAGGGCTGGGTGAGCAGGGATTACATTTACCTCTCAGATACCACCTCCTCCGGGAGGCCCTCCTTTTCTTCCCGGGATAAAACAGTTGTGCCCTGCCCTTCTCTTCCCCTCCCCTGCTTTGATTTTCTTTGGGGACTTAGCTCGCAGTAGGCGTCCCATTAATATTTGTTGAATAAAAGCTATTTGTCATCTAACCTGAGAGAGGAATGGAGTTTGGCCTTTATTACCACTTCCTTCCCTCCCCCTTCTTGGTCTGCCCAGCAGCGACCACCTCTTCCCGGTAATGACCTTTTGCTTCTTTGAAGCACTTTCCAGCCTGTAATCACTATGGGTACAGTGTCCATGCACAACGTGTAAATTCCAAGAAAGCAAGACTGCTTGGTGGGGGTGTCTGCTCCCAAAAGCAGTGTCTGACACTGGGAGGTGCAGGAGAATTATTTGCTAAGTAAGTGAATGAATGAATGAGTGCATGGCTGGCAAAGGCTAAGCTGGGAAGCCTGCCCGCCTTGGAGGGGACGCCTAGCGCTCAGAACTCCGTGGGATTTTTGCTCTTCCGAGCGGCTCTTACCACATTTACTCTAAATGGTTCTGGAATTCCTCGTGAGTAAACAGGTCTTAAACTTCAGAGCACTGAAGAATGACCAGGGAAATCCCAGAGCCCACCTTAAACGTAATGAATTGGTGGAGCTGCCCTAGGCTAATAGAATCTAGTGGTCAGGATCCATTCTTCATCCTGCACCAGGTGTCTTCTGAAAACATATAGATCCAGTTAAGGCATTCTCTTGCTGAAAACCCATCTACGGTATCCAAACTCCTGTGTCTTTATTTTTTTTCATTAAAAAATTTTTTTTTATGTTTTTATTTATTTTTGAGAAAGAGAGACAGCATGAGCAGGGGAGGTCAGAGAGAGAGAGACACAGAATCTGAAGACAGGCTCCAGGCTCTGAGCTGATAGCACAGAGCCCAACACGGGGCTCGAACCCACAAACCATGAGATCACGACTTGAGTCAAAGTTGGACATTTAACCGACTGAGCCACCCAGGTGCTCCCAAACTCCTTGTACCTTTAATGCTTGTGTGATCCAGTCTGGGGCCACTTAACTGCTTTAAGGATCAGGTTCTCGCTTGTCTTGGGGACTTTCTTCAAAGAAACTACCTGGAAAACTCTCTCCCTGTTCTTACTTCTATTTCCACCTTCAAGTTCTTCTTGCCTGGATGACTTCTTTTTCTTCAGGCCTCAGCCTAGAAATCCGCGGCTCCCAGACACCCTTCATGTCCCCCAATTTTGTGAGGGTCCTTTGCTGGCCGCACATCCCTGGCCATCACCAGAGTTGACTCACAGAGAATTGTCACTGACTCTCGTCAACCTGTACGCTTGGTGAAGGTAATACAGCTCCTGAAGTGTAATTGGTGGCAACTTGGGGAAGACGGCGTTTATTTGGATGGCCACACCCAAATGTGCACGTGTGCACACACCTACCCAGGGCCCAGTGTTACTCAGGACTAAACTCACCCATCTTTTAAGGCCCAGCCTCCCTTTGTACGGCCTCCCTGACCCCTTTTGGGTTGGTGGTAATAATAACGTTAATAATTAAGAAGTAGGGGGGCACCTGGCTGGTTCAGTCAGAAGAGCATGCCACTCTTGATCTCGTGGTTGTGAGTTCAAGCCCCACGTTGGGTATAGAGATGACTTAAATAAGTCAACTTAAAAATAATTTAAAAGTATGAAGTATTGATACATACTAGTCACGCGGCTTTGTATGCTTGCTCCCCGAGTGTTAACTCATTCAATCGTATCTCAACCTCGATCAGATAGACCCTTGCATCCCAATCTTACAGGCAAGATAGATGAGGCACAGAGTGATTTAAAGGAAGGAGCATGGGGCGTCTGGGTGGCTCAGTCAGTTAAGAGTCTGACTTTGGCTCAGGTCATGATCTCACAGCTTGTGAGTTCGAGCCGTGCTGACAGCTCAGAGCCTGGAGCTTGCTTCAGATTCTGGGTCTTCCTCTCTCTCTGCCCTGCCCTGCTCTTACTCTGTCTCTCTCTCAAAAATATTTAAACATTAAAAAAATTTTTTAAAATTACCCAGAGGCAACTGCTATCAATATTTAGATCTATATTCCTAGATTTTGTTGGGAATATACATTGTTATAGAAACAGGATACATTGTCTGTAAACTGCATTTTATAGAAACTTTAATGTGCTACACATTTTGCCACATATAAATATCTACAATGACACTGCTAATGGCTACCTGAGATTCTTTCCATGTGTCAGAAAAATCTCAGTTAACGGCCTACTATACATTCTCTCTCAGATATTTAGTGAACACTTGTTATATGGTATGACTTTGCTTGGATATTTAGGTTGACTGCAGGATCCTACTATTATCATGGTAATATTATTATAAATGATATGTTGTTGAATATCCTGGGGACTCAACATTGGTGCCGATCTGTAATTGTTGACACAGGAAAAATCCCCACAAGTAGGATTTCTAGATTAAAGAGGAGACTTTAAGGTCAAATTACCCTTCAATTAGATTTTACCAATTTATACTCATACCCATTTCCTGTGTTTAGCTGTTCAGTAATGTCCATTACTTTCTCTACTTCCTTCTTTATTCATAAACCCTCTGCAGGCTGCCTTTTGTTCCCCATATTCCACTGATACTGTTCTCACTAAGGTCATCAGGTATCATCCAGAGGGGCAGTTTCAGTGATTGATCTAATTTCTGGCCTTATCTTCATTGACCCCTTCGGCGAATTTAATACTGTGGACCACTCTTCTCTTCCTGAAATATTTTCCTTGGTCAGGTAACGCAGGTGCAGTCTTACTAGCCTCATTTTACAGGTAGGAAACCAAGACCCAGAGAGTGACCAAGTCTACTAAGACACAGCACTATTCAGTATTCATATCTAGGCCTACTGACTCCCACAGCCTTGAGCTTCTTTTTGAGTGTGGTTTTTGGAATCCTTGGTGATATATGTAAATTCTTTAGTGTTAAGAGGGTCTCACAAGAAGAATTTTGTCTGGTTCTCTCTGTTTCTTTTTGGAAGAAGTTTCTATTGCATCCCATTCCCCCAGCCCGGCCACTAATCAATCTTTAAGGCCTTGGCTGGAACAGGGTCCTAATGAGGACTCAGTCGTGCGGGTGTTGCAGAGTTGGTGCATCCCTGAGAGTTCATGGATGGAAAGAAGGCAGCACAGAGGACCTGGCTGGAGGGTACCTGCCAAGAAACCCAGAAGCCGGCTTTGTGGCCAAGCAGTAATCTGCGGGGTCCTGTGCAAATGTGTTATGGGCTTTCCTGGATGAGCTGCGCAGTTACTTCTCAAACCACTGGGCCGTCACGTGACTTAGAGCAGTTGCTTCCTCACACACTTGTTTTGAGGATTTAATAAGTTCAACGTATATAATCTCTGGGCTCTGCCTGACGCACGACAGACACTCAATAACTGGCAGTCACTTGGGTATTTAATTTCGATGTAACAAGCATTTCTCTGGATTCGACCTCATTCTGGCCTTCCAATGATGCAACCAAACTCCAGATCCGCATATGGATATTTTAAATCACCATTCTCTTGAGGCGGAAACTGAGGATCAGAGAACAAGCACCAGGCCTCGAAGTAGCCGCCAACTGGGATCTGTCAGGAGCACCCAACTTCTCAGCGGGGCACCCCCAGGCCCCACAACTCTTTAGCGCGCTGCGCTCGCAGCCTCCAGTCTTCGCCTCTGCGCCCGGCCGCTCAGCGCCATCTTTGAGCCTGGCACGGGGCCGCACTTCCGCACTTCCCTTCCCGGCCAGGGGTGGCCGCGCATGCTCAAGCGTGCCCCTGCTGGGGCTGGAGGATCCCAAACTGGCCAGGTTTGCCGCACACTGGCCAGAAAGAAGAATTTATCTCGTTCTCTCAGGTCTGGAGGAGGCGGCCTGACCCATTAAAAGATGGTGCCGATAGCCTCACCTCCCCAGTCTTCCGCTCTGGAGGCGCAGGGGCGAAGGTCGCGTTGTAGTGCGCAGGCGCGAGGGGGCGGTGCTATCTCCATGGCAACGCGCGCGCAGGTCCGGCCGCTCCGCCGGGCGGGAAGCGCGGGAGCTGAGGCGCTGGCGACAGGCGGGGCTGCGGGCGCCGGGGGCGCCGGGCGGCCGGGGCCGCTGCAGGACGAGACCCTGGGCGTGGCGTCTGTGCCCTCGCAGTGGAGGGGCGTCCAGGGCATCGGCCGGGAGACGGTGAGGGCGCGGGGCGACGCGGGCGGGAGGGCGAGGGTCCGTCCGCGCGCGGCCTCCGGGCCGGGTTCTGGCGTCCCCCCGTTTTCTCTGTGTGTTTTACCCCACGGAGCCTGCCCTTGCGGCGTCTGGTGCCGGTTCCCCCCAGACTCAACGGGACCCCGACCCCGTGTTTGGAAGGCTTTTTCGTGAACCGCAGGTTTTCGGCGTTTCAAACGGACTTTCCCTTAAAAAGAAGAACAAAGTGCATTTAAGGTCGAGACACGCCGGTTTTCTAGTAGTTTAATGAAAAGCACGCAAAACGAGGCTTTTTGAGGAGGCGGGGCAAGCGGGTGCCGGGTGTTCCCCCGAGGGGGCTTTGTGCGGACTCTGAGGGCCTGTGCCCAGAGCCGTGCTGGCCGTCAGTGACGGGTCCCTCCTGGAGCTGACATAGGGCCGTTTGCAGGGCACCGACTACAGCCAACTTCTGTAATAAGTAAATCATGTGTGTCAGAGGGCGAGGAGTGCCGTGGACAAAAGAAAGGCGAGGGATCAGAAGGACTGGGTTGGGGAGTGGGGGGCGGAGGTGGGCCTCGCTGAGAAGGTGAGGTTTGAGCGAAGAGCGGGAGGAATGAGAGAGTTGGCCCAGTGGACGCCTGAGGTAGAACCGCCAGGCAGCGCAAACTGTAGGTGCAAAGGCCCTGGGGTTGGAGCAGCTCTTGCGTGTTTTGAGGAGGTGGCGGGACTGGCGAGGACCCAGAAAAGGGGAAAGTGGTCCCACATGAGGTTAGAGAGGGTCAGCAGAGGCAGGTCAGGTAGAGCGTTGCAGATCGTGGTAGGGACGTTGGCGTCTCCTGGCTGAAAATGGGTGTATGGGGATGTTGTAGGGTGCCGCACATTTACCAGAAGAGAAAACCGTGGCCTAGCTTGCCACGCGAGTGACCAAATCTGCAGAGTTCAGGTCCTCCGGGACGCCGGGGAACTTCCCAGTGAAGTCTTACTCTCGAACACCGGTTTTGTGCCTCGGGCCGGCCCTCTCTATGCAGGTCTCCAGCCTGGATTTGACAGCTCCCAGAGCACGCCCCACTCAGCCCGCTGCAGCGAGCTGGGTCTTGTGAAAAGCAAAGTGGATAGTTTAGTTGCTCTCCATGCTTATCGCACAGCTCAGGCTTGCTGGGAAGACTCAGATGTTAGAAGACCTTAGGCTGGAAACCACCGAATCCGTCTCATTTTTCTTACAGAGGATGGAATTGAGGCAGCAGGTTCGTTCTCCTGGGACACAGCTGTCACTTGTGAGGTTCCGAGAACTAGTCCTGGCCCCTGAGGTGCAGCGTCTGTGACGGTGGTTCCCTTAACTAGCATCTCCTGTCTTACATGAAAAAAACACCCCCCCAAACTTTACTATTTTTAAGTGTACAACTGGGTGGTGTCAAGTACATTCACAGTGTGCAGCGATCTCCACTCTCTAGTTCTGGAACGTTTTCAACCACAGGATGCACTTTGGACGTTCAGGTCTCTCTCCCTCGGACGGGGAGCTCCCGGAGGGCAGGCGTGGGTCTCGCGTCCTTCTGCACCTCCTGGAAGCCCCGCGGGAAATGCTGGGTGGACGGATTTTCTTGTGTGCTGTCAACCCCAGAGGCTGCATCTCTCCTCTCCTGCTTTGAGTTTCTGAGCTGCCTCCCCATGGGCTCCCCCTCCTTCCCAGGCATCCCCGCGGTGGTTTCTGTAGCGGATGTCACCCCCTGCTGGAGGCTGTTTGCTTTTAACCTGGGGTCTGGCCTCTCACAAATTTCCAAGGAGAGTTGAATCTGTGGTTCTCTACCTTTGGGCTTGCTAGACAGTTTCAATACTAGATTTTTTTCCCAAGGGGCATGAGAAGACGCTAAAGGACCAAGACGACACCAAGCTAGCCTGCAGCCGTTGCAGCTCCAAGGGGGTGTAGCCTGGCGGCGTCTCGCAGCCACTATGCCAACGTCTGGTGTTGCCCTCCTGCTTGGCTCTTGGCTCCGTCATCCTTTGAGTAGTTGTTGCCCTGACATACTCAAGAGGCAAGTTCGCACGAGCAGGAGATGCACCGTTACTCTGTGTTCTCGGAGGCCTCTGGCGAGACAGTTGTCCTCATCCTGTCACGAGACCCACTCAGCTGAGGCGCCTGGGTGGCTCAGTCGGTTAAGCATCCGACTTTGGCTCAGGTCATGATCTCGCGGTTCGTGAGTTCGAGCCCTGCATCAGGCTCTGTGCTGGCGGCTTAGAGCCTGGAGCCTGCTTTGGATTCTGTGTCTCCCTCTCTCTCTGCCCCTCCGCTACTCACACTGTGTGTTTCTGTCTCTCAAAAGTAAATAAATTAAAAAAGAAGAAACCCACTCAACCCAACTTTGCATCCAAGATGGCTTACCTTGTCTGCTGAAGCTGTGGTGATGCTTGCACGTGAGGTTGGCGGTGTGGGCACACAGCCACCGACTCAGGCCGAGTCCTCTCTCACCTGCGTTCTCATCAGGTGTGTGTGCAGGACTCGGTGGGGAAGGAGGTGGAAGGGAGCCCTTGGGGGTGACAACAGCCTGAGGAAAAGGGAAATTCTGGGGAGGAGGATCAGAAGTGGGCCCGCTGGACAGGGCAAGGTGACAGCGACAGGCCACCACACCTGGGCCGCAGCATCCTTCAGGAGGGCTTGATAGCATCCCTGAGCCTCTGGGATGAACCGTATCTCACGCCACGCCAGGTGAAGCCCCAGCTCCCAGAGTAGCAGAGGTAGAAGTGGAGGGGGGTTGTGAGCAGCACGGTCTGCATCGGACGGGGAGGGGAGGTTATGGATCCTGGGCGGTGGCCCTGGGAAAATACAAATGCAAGTGGGGTCTGAGTAACAGGCCTCCACACCTGCAGCATCAGCGTCCTCTGGGGGCTCGTGACCAATGCGCACGCTCAGCCCCGCTGCCGGAGGTGGCAGCTTGTGTTTTATCTAGCTTCTGAGTCATTCGGGGGCCTGCCCCTTGAGAATTCAGGTCTAGAATGGTCTCTGAGGTCCTTTTCCACTCCGGAGTCAGAGGTGCTGGCTCAGGCTGGTTGGGAGGATGAAAGGAAATGTGCTTCTGGCATTTGCTGGCAGTGGTTACTACCCCAGGGACTAATGGGGCCTTGGCCTCCCGCCGCATCATCTCGGACCTCCACAGGTACATTCTTTCTGGATGGCGGTGTATTTCCTCAGTCACAGGACGTATCTTAAAAATGAGTGTGTCTCACAAATGGCTTGTGTATTTAATATAGTTTTCCCCTAAAGAGCTATTATTAAATAACTGGAATGTTTTATATCAAACAGTGTAGAGTCAAGGAGATCTAGAATGTATAAAATTAAATAATCTCTCAACGTGGGGCTTGAACTCATGACCCCAAGATCACGAGCCGCATGCTCACTGACTGAGCCAGCTTGGCGCCCCTAGAATGTATTTGTTTTTAAATGTTTTACTTACTTATTTTGAGAGCAGGAAAGAGAGAATCCCAAGCAGGCTCTGCACTGTCAGCCAGGCACCCCTAGAATGTATGTATTTATGTATGCATGTGTGTATTTTTTTAATGTTTTTATTTATTTTTGAGAGAACGTGAGCAGGGGAGGGTCAGAGAGTGAGGGAGACATAGAATCCAAAGACAGGCTCCAGGCTCTGAGCTAGCTGTCAGCACAGAGCCTGATGCGGGGTCCGATCCCACAAACTGCGAAATCATGACCCGAGCCAAAGTCAGATGCCCAACCGACCGAGCCACTCAGGTGCCCCATATGCATGTGTGTATTTATTTACTTATTTAAGTTTGTTTACTTTGTTTTTTGTTTTTGTTTTTAATTTTTATGTTTTTATTTATTTTTGAGAGAGAGATCGCAAGTGGGAGAACGGCAGAGAGACAGACAGAATTGGAAGGAGGCTCCAGGCTCTGAGCTGTCAGCACAGAGCCCAATGCAGGGCTTGAAGTCACGAGTTGTGAGATCATGAGCTGAGCCGAAGTTGGACGCTCAACCAATTGAGCCACCCAGGTGCCCCTAAGTTTGTTTATTTTGAGAGCCGAAAGAGAGAAGGAGAGAGCATCCCAAGCAGGCTCCATGCTGTCAGAGTGAAGCCTAATCTGGGACTTTATTCCACAAATCGTGAGATTGTGACCTGACCTGAGATCAGGAGTAAGACGCTTAACCAGCTGAGCCATGTGGTGCCCGGAGAATGTATATTTTTAGTAAGAAAGGGACTGTTCTACTCCTGACTTTGATGTTGGCCTGCCTCATAGTGATACCCCCTGAGTAGGTTTCTCTGCCTGGCCGCTTTCAGAATGACTGAGTCACCCATGAACACAGTCACCCTGACATTGGTCAGTCTCTGAGCCTGAATGCGGGGCAGAGCCCAGGATTCTCTCAAGCACGGCCCTCGTGGCCCGGGGTAGTGGCCGATCACCTGACCCAGTGCAGCTGCTTCCTCGGTCATGACCAGTGTTCCTGAAATTGATCAGCCAGTCCCAGAAGCCAGCTAGAGACCCGTTATTTCAGAAGTGAGGCGTTGAGGGGCATTGGTCTGGGAGTCAGGGAGCCTTCCTAGGGGTCAGTGTAGGACTCTGATAGCAAGTGACAGAAACTAGCCCAAAGCAGCTCCTGTCAGGCCCTTCTCTTCAGGATACTGGGGCATCTCCGGGGCCTCTGAAGGTGTGGCTGGTCCTGAGAAATCTAGGAAGCGTTGGGGGTCCTAGGAAGCGTTGGGGGTCCTCCACCTCTCAGCTCTGATGTTACTCTGTATCCCCTCCCCTGGGGCCTGTCTCTGCTTGTCTCCTGGTTGTGGCCCTAATTGTCAGGGCCCACGTTTCCTGGTTTCAGTTCCAGGCATATGCCGTCTAACTTGTTAAATCTTTGTTGTGAATTTTCCTGAGAGAGCTTGATGGGGCCAGCCTAGGTTCATGTCCACTTCCCATCCAGTCAGAAGCTGCAGTCCTGGCATTGGGACACGTTTGGTGGCGCGGGTAGGAGGCCTGACATTCTGGGTGTCCGCAGGCTCTCTGTGGGAGGAGAGCTGGGCTCTGGTCCCTGGATCTCCCTGCCTTCCTCTCTGCTGGAGGTCACTGCGGCTTCAGACTCCGGAGCATGGAGCCTGCTGATCTTGGCTTGGGAATTGTTCTCTTTCCCTTGGCCACACCTCCCAGTGTGATTAAAGTCTGGTCCCAGTCCCCCCTGTTTCCCCAGAGCACCTCTGCCTCTGAGGCGTGGGAGCCAGCATCCCTCACACTCTCCTTCCTGACCTTGCTGACGCCCAGGAAGCAAGGTTCCCATTGGCCCCTGACTTCGCTGACATCTCAGAGAGCTTGTTACGGGAGCCTCAGACCAGCCGCACACTGCCCGGTACAGAAGGCACCAGTCTGTACAGGGCAGCCGCGTGCAAGCCCTTCCCTCCTGGAGGCTTTGGGGCTTCATCCCCAGATGGGATGGGGTATACGGGATGGGTCAGGGTCGGGCCAGATACTCCGATCTTGAACCATGGGAACTACTTAGGTGTCCCAGCGTGAATAGAGAATAATGATAGTTTCCTATGAATTCACAGAAAACTCAGTGGGTGCAGTGTGTCATTGGGTTTAAGATTTTTTTTCCCCCTCCATAAATTTTCCCTAGACATTTGTTATTTCTCTGAATAAGCAAGCAGCAAAGAAGTATCAATGCAAGTAGATGGAAAGATAGAAGCTTGGTATCTCTTGTGGACATTTTTGTCTTACATTATTAAGACATTGGGGTAATCTTCTTTTAGAAACATTTTTCTGAGTTCATGCGATGTGATTAGTGGCCAGGATGTTAGACTGGGTGAGAACACCGTGACTGAGAGACAGTTTAGTGTCACGGGTCAGACTACCTGGATTCAAGCTCCATTGTGGTCA
Source organism: Mungos mungo (assembly GCA_004023785.1). Lineage (NCBI taxonomy): Eukaryota > Metazoa > Chordata > Mammalia > Carnivora > Herpestidae > Mungos > Mungos mungo. Next base: position 37,746 of record PISW01008509.1, on the reverse strand, counting down.
CCTCTTTGCTGTGTGATCTTGGGTGAATTACTTCTCTGTCCCTCAGTGTCAACATTAGTAATGCAAAAATAGGATTTTCTTCATAGGGTGGTTGTGAGGACGAATAAGATATGGGTAAAACTTTGGGGACAGTGCTTGAGTTAGCACTTAGTGACTGACACTCATCATCATCGCAACTTCTGAAAGTTTGAGTTTCACCCATAGTCTCTTAGAATTTCAGCTCAGGCTGTATACTTTTTATTTTTTATTTTTTCACATTTTATTTATTTTTGTGAGACAGAGCATGAGCTGGGGAGGGGCAGAGAGAGAGGGAGACACAGAATCCAAAAACAGCCTCCAGGCTCTGAGCTGTCAGCACAGAGCCCGACGTGGGGCTTGAACCCATGAGCAGTGAGATCATGACCTGAGCCGAAGTCAGACGCTTAGCCCCCTGAGCCACCCAGGCGCCCCGAGCCTGTGCACTTTCTGATCCTCATGCCCATCCGTGGACCCCTCAGTGTGGACGCTCCCTTGGTGGACTCCTCCAGGGCTGTGGTTTCAAGTCCCGTCTCTGTCGGGTGCTCTCCAGAGCCTCTTGCCTTGCGACCGCTCTCGGGAATCTTTGACACCTCCTTGTGCGTGGCGGAGAGGCATCTCGTCTCAGTGAGGCCCAGGAGAGCTGCTTTCCGGTCTCTTCTCCCAGAATTTGCCATCCAGGTCCACTGGTTGTCAAGCCTGCCCTCTGCTCCTCACTTCTCCCCGAGCAGCCAGAGAGGCGTGGCCCGGCTCTCAGACCCCGCCTGGCCTTGCCCTTGTGCACATGCCGCCCTCCTCACCCACTTGGCCAGGCTCGCCGCCTGCCGTCCAGTCTCTGAGCACGGAACCTCTTCTGCTGTAAGCTTTTGCTCTGGACCCCCCTCCCCTCCCTGTCCAGGACCCTCCCCTGCATCTCTCCCCTCGTCCTTCACACCTCAGCTCAAGTGCCAGTACCCCAGAGGCCTCCCTGGCTGTTCCCTTCTCTCCTGCACATGGGCTGCACTGGGCGCCATAGGGAGTTGAGTTGTTTCTTGTTCGTGTGCCCCCACCCCCCGTGGAGGCTCCTCAGGCTCAGGGATCTTGCACATTTTGTTTTCTGTTGTATCCATAGTACCCAGACAGTGCCTGGCGAGTGGGTGCTCGGTAAATAACGTGTGTGTGTGTGTGTGTGTGTTTGTGTGTGGTGTAATATGTGTAGATAGTATATATGTACTATATATCATATATAGCGTATATGTGTATGCAACATAATATATACAGTGTAGAGGAGATATGTAAAAATAGACGTACATATATCTTGTCTAAATGGGCTTGTGCCGTGTGCCAAATGTGTGCAGAGTGCTGCAGGCATAGAGATCAGATGGGGTTCTGGTGCGGGAGGAACTCCGTGTAATGGGAGGTGGGTGAGCAAAGACCATTTAGTGGAATGTGAAGGGGAGCATGGGGATAGGTGTTTCATGTTCCAGCAGGAGCTGCCCCTGTGTGGGGCCAGCTTCCCCCCTCCTGGCTTACTAGTGCTGGCCTGGTGCCCAGCCCTGCCCTCCCAAGCCAGAGCGGTGTGGGGGAGGTTTGCTGGGGTTTCGGGCCTTGCCGATGCCCTGTGCGTTCAGGCCCCTGGTGAGGGGCCGTGTGAGCAGAGCCTTTGTGGATGATGGTCTGCTAATAGAGGGCCCCCATTTGATACATTATGGGTCCTGTCCATAAAAAAGGGAGGCTGGTAGCCCCTTCCCTGATCTAATTGATGTCTGTCCCTGTGGCCGGCTAGACAGGGGACAAGGAATTGGAGACAGGGCAGGATGGAGAAAAGGGGCAGCTGGGGAGAAGCCTGCCTTCTACCAACTAGCTCGTCACAGACCCACCTGCCGCCTTCGATCATGGGGGGCACCTCGGCGGGGCCCTGCTAAGGGAGGGAGATGCTGGGGGCGTTCCGCTGGTGGCCAGCTCTGCGGGGCTTGCATGTGCTGGCCTGGATGACCGCTGCTGGCCGTGCTTTTACAGGGTTCCTGCTGCGGTCAGCATCTTCAGGAGGTACTCCAGCGTCCCCTCCAAATAGTGTCCCAGTGTCACTGAGAGTCCCGGCTCAGGCTCTCACTGGGCGGTGTTGACCGGCCCTGAACCGCTCGCTGAGGCCAGGTGTGCACAGGAGGATCCAGGGATCATCTTCACCCGCTGTGCACAGATCGGGCGCCGCCTTGGAAAGATGGGCCCGTTACAAGAGCAGAAGGGCAGACTGGGGCGGACAGCATGGCCAGAGGCCCGCGGCCCGAGGGGGAGCGGCAGCAGGGCGGGTGTTGTTCAGTGGAGGGACAGAGTGCCCGGGCAGGGGGCGCTGACTGGTGACCGCTGGGGTTTGGTTTTCTGCAGAGAAGTTGCCAGACAGTGAGCATCGCCACCGCTGAAGCGTCTGTCCAGACCCGGAAGCATGCGGACGCCGAGGTGCAGACCGAGGCCCCTGTGCCGGGCGGTGCGCTGTCTGCGGCCCAGCACGACAGCCCCGGGCTTGCAGCCTTCCTCCGCAGGGTGGAGGCCATGGTTATTCGAGAGCTGAAGAAGAACTGGCAGAGCCACGCTTTTGACGGCTTCGAGGTGCACTGGACAGAGCAGCAGCCCACGGTAGGGAACTGCCGCCGGGGACGCGTGCCTCCCGGGCTTCAGCTTGGGCCTCGGCCCGTTTTCAGCCCTGTTAACGCCAGATTCGGTTAATAGTAATAATAGTGACAGCGTTGATGGCACTTACTTTTTGCCAGGTGCTGAGCTGAGTTTCGTGAGAGTAAGTCATTGAGCCTTCCCTGCTGTCGAGAAGTAGGTTTGTGGGGAGTGGGAGACTGCTGCGTCGAAGTGACTTTTCTGGGGTCACATGGACCTCGTCAGCCGCAGAAGCGAGGCTTGAGCGTGGGGAGTCTGACTCTGGGCCAGATTCGCTCCCCTGCTCGCCTCTGTCTCCCCCTGCACCACATGGTGAGGGCTCTGGGTGGCATCTGGTTCACTCCTCAGCACGACCGCATGAGGCAGTGCCCTTAGGATCTCCGCTTTACAGATGAGGCCCAGAGAGGCTGACATGTCCACGGTCACACAGCTATAACGGACCAAGCTGGGATTTGACGCCTGGTCTGTCTGCTTTCACTGCTGTGTCTCCAGGGCTCAGCTCCGAGTCCCCTGTACATTCAGTGTCCAGCTGCACGGACAGGCTAGGCTTTGAGATGACTGGAGGGCTCTCGGGTTTTGCTCCATGCTGGGCCTCAGCTCCCCCCCTCCCCCGGCCCCCCCATGGACAGGCTGCTCGCTCATGGCTACGTGATAGCTACTTGGAGTTCTGAGCCAAACTGTTTTTTTTTATACGTTGTTTTCTTTCTCTAGAAGCAGATGAGTAACTGTGTGTTCAGAGGTCATAGCCCTGTTCGAGCCCCTCCCCCTCCTCTGCCCGCTTCCCACGGAGTCATTGGAAGGCAAGGAGGAATTGGTTTGTTGGAGGGAAATCCTCAAAATCACTCTGAAATGCAGTTGCCGAGGCCACACCCGAGTGGGCGGCCACTGTGCTCAGGCCCCTCCCCCTTGACCATTGCGCCTAGAGCGGTTAAGCTTTTGTTCTTTATGATGAGCGCTCGCCCACATTTCTATGGATTAACTTGGTCCAAGTGTGTATTACTTTCTCCCCCTTTAAAAAATGTTTTCTTTAAAAAAATTTTTTTTTGTTTATTTATATTTGAGAGAGAGAGACAGAGAGACACAACATGAGCGGGAGAGGGACAGAGAGAGATGGAGACAGAATCTGAAGCAGTCTCAGGCTCCGAGCTGTCAGCCTGGCACCTGATGTGGGGCTCGAACTCACAGGCCTTGAGATCATGACCTGAACTGAAGTTGGATGCTTAACCGACTGAGCCACCCAGGCAGTCCCCCAAATATGTTTTCTGACTACAGAAGCAGTATGTGTTCATTATAACCAGGCCAGTCGGTGTAGAAGTACAGAACGTACACCATGCAGACCGTGGGCGAAGCGCCTTGTTCCCACGCCCACACGCCCTCGGGGTCCTCCCTGTGCCACACGCACATAAGCCTTGTTACTAGTGTTGTCCCCGAGAGCATTTTACACAAGTGGAAAGCACTGTACGTTTTCTTTATGACCTTTGTCACTTAGAGCTTCCCGTGTCGATTCCTACCAACGTGCTGTGGGCATCCTGGCGGCTGCCGTGCGTCCCGCCTCACGGACACACCGTCCTGTAGCTGAGTCTCCGGGGGGGTGGACCCCCCCCAGCTTCACCTTCAGAGGCGTGTCCGCCAGGAACGGAGGTCAGGCGGGTGAACAGGCCGCACGCTTTGAGTGGCAGCCTGGCGAGGTGGCCCCGGATGGCCCGGCATCCTGGTGGCGCGCCGCTGTGGGCCAGGGAGGCCGTTAGCAGTTTGCCGTTCGTCACGTCGTCTGTGAGTCTCTCCTCCCGCTTTTTTGCATCAGTTCTTTGTTGACTCCCTCAGAGTGGAATTCTTATTTTGGCCGCCATCAGGTTTTTCTGCCTCTACGTCTGCTGTCAACGGGTTGGCCTTGACATTTCCTCACTGCCCCTGGCCCTGCCGCGGTGGCTCTGGGAAGGCGGGGACGCTGCTCTTGATGAGAAACCGCAGTGTCAGAATCCTAAAACCAGTGGGACACCTTGTGGGAAGCTTAGAAATTGGAGATAAGGAAGAGACCACCCAGGGGCTCCCATCGGAACGTCTGACCTCCTGGCTCGTGTTTCCTCCCTCTGGTGTCACACCTGTGTGACAGCTGTGAGTCACTGTGACCAGACTTGGGGTCTTTTCCGGTCAGGAGCGCAGCCGTTCTGTGCTGTCAGTTTGCTGTGGAGACTTCACACACTCGTCCTTTTAAAGCACCTGGCTGGAGCCTGGGTGGCTCAGCTGGTTGAGGATCTGAGTATTGGTTTCCGACTGTTGACCTCACGGTCAGGAGATCGAGCCCCACATCAGGCTCTGCACTGGGTGTGGGGTCTGCTTGAGATTCTCTCTCCGTCTCCCTTTGTCCCTGTTTTGCTCACACACGCTCTCTCTCTCAAAAAGATAAACAAAAATTTAAAAACCATCAGCTTCTGTGTCATCCGTACACTTTTTCTGAGCCAGGTTTCTCCAGGCACCTTCCCTGTGCAGGTCGGTTCGCTCTTGAGTTCGCCCTCTGTGCCAGTCTGAGTCTTTCTGTTTTGTTTTGTTTTTCTAAGTAACCATACTGTTTGTTTTTTTTTAAACGTTTCTTTTGGCAGGAAGGAGAGAGCGAGCGAGGGCGTGGCAGGGGAGGGGCAGAGGGAGAGGGAGGTGGAGGATCTGATGCAGGCCCCTTGCTGACAGCACGGATCCTGATGGGAGGCTCGAACTCACGAACCGTGAGGTCATGACCTGAGCTGAAGTCGGACGCTTAACCAACTGAGCCACCCGGGTGCCACTGTGCATGCTGGGTCTTGGCCAACACGTGTCGGCCACAGTGAGGTGTAGAGCAGCGCCCCCCCCCCCCGCTTCTCCCACGTTGTAGGTTTATCTTCAGATTTTAAAGTGCATGGTTGTTGTGGGTGTGAGCAGTGTTGTGACACATAACGTAATGTCTGTGGCGTCTTTCTGATGTACACTTAAGTTGAACACGACGTAAAAACATGCACAAACCACTGTGTCCAGGCCTGTGGCTTTTCAAAGTGAAAACACCTGTGAGGCCAGAACCCGGATCAAGAAACCGAACGTGATCAGACCCCAAAGGTTTTCTTGCGTTCCCTCCACCACTGACCTACTGGACAGCTGCTTTTTTTTTTTTTTTAAATTAATCTCTGTGCCCAGCATGGAGCTAGAACTCATGACCCCGAGATCCAGAGTTGTACGCTCCACAGACGGAGCCAGCCAGGCGTCCCTGCAAACGTGCGTGCTCAGTCCGCTTGGGTGTGTACCGAGGGGCAGAATTGCTGGGTCGTGCGGTACCTCTACGGTTTACCTTTTGAAGACCCACCAGACTGTTTCCCCACGGGGGTTCCCACCATACAGCCTTTTATACATTTTAGATTATTTGCCTAGGTTAGTTTCTTTATATGGGGTTATGAGGTCAAGGCGTTTGCAGCTTTTCACAGACGGTTTGATCTGTGCGGCAGATCCCCTCCCAGAAACCTCGGGCTGATCGCTCAGTGGCGGCACCGCCAGCCTTTTCGTTTGGTGTGCCAGGCTGCTACGGGCTGAGAGAGAAGGTGCCAGAGGCTTAAAAAAATTTTTTTTAATGTGGTAAAATACTCATAAAATTGTAACCATTTAAAAAATTGTTTTAATGTTTATTTTTGAGAGAGAGATTGAGAGTCAGGGAGGGGCAGCACAGAGCCCGACATGGGCTCGAACCCCTGGACTGCGAGATCACAACCTGAGCCGAAGTTGGATGCTTAACTGACTGAGCCCCCCAGGTGCCCCCAAAGTGTAACCATTTCCAAGTGTGTGGTCCTGTGGCATTGAGTCTAGTCACGCTGTTGTGCTGCCACCCCCATCCAGTTCCAGAAGCAGAAGGTTTTGAAGTTGTGTGTAGAACAGGGTTATACTCTGATCCAGAACCTGGCATCTGTCCTGGTTCGTAAGATCCTTTCTTCTGGGTTTCTGGAAGTATCTGTTCTGTAAGAGATGGTGTTGGGCTGAAGCCTTCACATTTCCCTCCAGGACTGGGCAGCGGACCTGGGTGGCTGTGGAGGTCCAAATCAGTACGTAGTGTTCCTTAGGTGGCTACAAGGCCACCTTTCGGGTGGATCTGAGGCTCAGGGCCAGGGATGGTCTGTCTCCTGCAGGTCACGTGTCTACACACCCTGGGCTACCCCCCAGCCCAAGGGCAGGGTCTGCATGTGACCAGTGTCTCCTGGAACACCACCGGCTCTGTGGTGGCCTGTGCCTATGGCCGGTGAGTGGCAGCAGGGGGGCTGCGGGGCAACGGGAGGCCCTCAGACTCCGTTCTGTGCTCCTTTCTCCCTGTCTGTATGGTGAGGGTCGGCCTGGAGCTTGGCCATTCTGGGGGTCTTTTTATTCTCAGGGCTGCCCGGGCACCACGTTGGCTGGAAAGAGCGGGGGGGGGGGGCATGGAGCCCAGCAGTCCGGCGCCCACCTGCCAGCACAGGGCACTGAGCCCTGGGCCTGCCCCCTCTTCTCTGTGAGCCGTTTCCTGATGGTTCCTGACCCTGCTATCGTGTGGACCCATCTTGGTTCCCGGGAACCCTTTTCTAGAGAAGGTCAGGCCACTGTGCTGCCACAGAGGCGCCGCAGTGCGGCCCGGGCGTGGTCTGGGTGCACGCTGATGCGGGGCCGTGGGTGGTGGCGGGCCTGACTAGGAGCAGGGCAGGGACGAGGCTCCTAGGACGGGGGCTCAGGCGTGCCCCCGTGCAGGCTGGACGACGGGGACTGGAGCACACTGAAGTCCTTCGTGTGCGCCTGGAACCTGGACCGGCGAGGCCTGAACCCCCGGCAGCCGTCGGCGGTGGTGGAGGCGCCCAGCGCCGTCATGTCCCTGGCCTTCCACCCCACTCAGCCGTCCCATGTCGCAGGTGAGCCTCTGCTCCCTGCCCTGTGTGGGTGCCCGTGGGCGAGCTCTCCGCTGGGCCCTCGGCCCCCAGGCACGGCCGGGTTAGGTCTGCTGGGGGGAGGGGCCCCGACCGCAGGGCTCAGGTGAGGATGCCGCTTGGAGGGGGAGAGTTAGGAGGAGGTAGTGGCAGCAGCGGGTCCTCGCTGTCTCGATGGGGTGTGGGCCATGCACGTGTGCAGCTTGGTCAGGACTCAGGCAGGGTCACATGGGCACCCTCGGGGGGCCGTCAGTGGTGACAGGAGTCACATATATTGGGAAAGAGGCTGTGCTGGAAGGCATGGCAGGTCGCCGGGCCGGGAGATCAGCCTGGCAGTACCAGCCACCTCCCTGGGTGGGTGGGGGCACAGCAGGCTGGAGTGAGGGGTGGGGGGCAGGACCCTTCCTCCCCAGGGCGGCTCTGGGGAAGTGGCTTCATGTCCTGGCTCCCTGGGTGGGAGGGGCTGGCGCTCGGTCAGGGCCCCAGGTCACCGCATGGGTGCCAGCTCTTGTCCCGGCGGCTCGGTCCCCCAGGTGGGCTGTACAGTGGCGAGGTGCTGGTGTGGGACGTGAGCCATCCTGAGGACCCGCTGCTGTGGCGCACGGGCCTGACGGACGACACGCACACCGACCCTGTGTACCAGGTCAGAGCGCTGGGCTGCGCTGGGGGCGGGGAGGCTGTCGCAGGCCTGCTCCTCGAAGTGAACCTGGGGAGAGCCGTGGCAGCTCCCCGGGCCCAGGGCCATTCCCAGCTCCCCCAACTCCCAAGTGGCCATGAGGGGCTCCCAGCCGCCCTGGCATCTCGGGGAGGGACCTCGGAACCCCCCGTCTACCCCCAGGCGTGTGAGGCGTTTCCCGGCCTCCCCCAGAATTCTCCCTTTGGTTTTCCTGCAAGAGAAGGGGGTGATGGGGACCGCTGGGCTTGCTGGGAGGTGGCGGCGGCCTGGGGAGCAAGCAGCTCTTTCTTGACCTTGGCCCTGACCGTTGCCCCAGGTGGTGTGGCTGCCTGAGCCCCGGCACCGCCACCGCTTCCAGGTGCTGAGCGTGGCCGCCGACGGGAAGGTGCTGCTCTGGCGGGCGGGCGGGGCGGGCCAGCTGGAGCTCACTGAGGGCTTCGCCCTGGCCACGCAGCAGCTCCCCCGGAACACCAAGCTAAAGAAGGTACGTGGGGCCCCGGCTGCCACCACTGCCCCCGCATCCCCCCACTGTAGGACCTCCACCAGGGAGCCTCGGTGGGCGGTGGCAGGTGGCATGGCAGCAGTGCGACCAGCTGAGGTCACACGGCACCCACTGGAGTGACTGGGCTCTTTTGGGACCCTGGCCGGATTCCTTTGGTTCTGTCTGCCCTGCCATTCATTTCTCCACAGCCTCCCCGCGGGGAGACCGAGGTGGGCGCCACTGCGGTGGCTTTCTCTGGCTTTGACCCCAGCCTCTTTGTTCTGGGCACGGAAGGCGGCTTCCCGCTCAAGTGCTCCCTGGCGGCGGAAGAGGCCGCCCTCACGCGGACACCTAGCTCTGTGCCCTTGCGGGCCCCGGCGCAGTTCACCTTCTCGCCCCATGGCGGTCCCATCTACTCTGTGAGCTGCTCCCCCTTCCACAGGTAGAGGAGGCCACAGGGCGCCCGGCACAGGGTGGGTGAGGGGGCCCCATTCAGCTGCCTACAGGGCCTGCCATCTGGCCTGGGCCCGGGTCTTTGCTGTTTGAGCTCTCGTATCCAGCGCCCTGGTGGTTGGCTCCAGGGCACTGGCCCGTCTCCCTAAGGGGATGCCCAGTTTGGGGGTCCAGGGAAGCTTTTTGGGAGCCTGACAGCCCAGGGGGAGTTGGGCAGGAAGGCCCCCGTGGACCAGGACACCCAGCACTCCTCACCTCGCCCGGCGCTCTGCCCTGCATCCTTCTAGGAATCTCTTCCTGAGCGCGGGGACCGACGGCCACGTCCACCTGTACTCCATGCTGCAGGCCCAGCCCCTGGCCTCCCTGCAGCTGTCCCGCAAGTACCTGTTTGCCGTGCGCTGGTCCCCAGTGCGCCCCTTGGTGTTTGCGGCGGCTTCCGGGGAAGGTAGGAAATAGGACACTAGGCTCAGATCCATTTAAGTGATATGGGCCCAGCATGTCCTGGAACTCTGAGCAGGGGAGAGACGGCAGGCGGGGTAGCGGGAAGGGGGGCTGAGGCAGGTGATAACCTTCTCTTCCCGCGTGCACAGGCCACTGTTCTGGGCCTCTTGTCCCACAATTCTCTCCCCCTACAGGTGATGTGCAGCTATTTGATCTACAGAGAAGCTCCCAGAAACCCATGGTTTCAATCAGGCAAACCCAGGATGAAAGTCCGGTCTACTGTCTTGAGTTCAATCACCAGCAGACTCAGCTTCTGGCTGCTGGCGACGCCAAGGGCACCGTCAAGGTGTGGCAGCTGAGCACGGAGTTCACTGAGCCAGGAGCCCGGGAGACAGAGGACTTGGAGCAGCTGGCGGCAGAAGTGGCCGCCTGAGGACGGCAGGGCGGGGGCCCACCCAAGTCGGGCTGCGGGGTCCTAGCAGAGGCTGAATGAAGGTGGCAACGAGCTTCTGGGGGAATTGTCCTTTATTTGTCTTTCACATGAAAACAAAAGGGAGGGGAGAGAACAAGAGGGGGGACTGGCCCGCCGCCGAGATTGCTCAAGTCGGAATGGGGCAGCGGGCTTCACGAAGGGAATCTGGGTCCCCACGGCAACAGGGCAAGTGCGACTTGACCGGAAGCGGTATATCGAAGCACCATTTTCTACTATGTCTTCTCCCAGGCTAAGCGGACTCAAGCTCACATTGGAAAGTAACACTGGAGTATTTTAGGAGCACGGAGATGAGGTGACATGCAGCAAGGCAATGGCAGGGCGGGCAGTGGGGCGGGCAGAGCTGGGAGCAGGGTCAGTTCACGAAGAGCGAGCGCGTGAACTCCACGTAGTCGAAGGCGGTGGGGAGTTCTCGGCCCTTGCCGTCCACGTAGGGCTTCATGTGGGAGACGCAGTAGTCGGCTTGTTCCCGAGTCAGGTTCTGGAGGGGAAGGGACCACACCTGTCAGCCCAGCCCGCTGATGCTGGGGGGGGGGGGGAATACATGACGACAGCAAGAATGTCCCTGCCCAGAGACTGCAGCCAGTCCTAAGGACTGCTTAGGACAGGTCTGGAGTGAGTTTCATTGGTAAATGGGGATAAACTGCCTGCACCCAACAGAGGGCTCAAAGGGGAAGTCTGGGGAGACGCCTTCTGCCCCAGACCCGGGGGCAACTGCAGGCTCTAACTCTTCAAAGGAAACCTCAGCCTGTCCCCAAGGTAGGGAAGCGGAGCCCCAGACCTGGTACAGTTCCTCCTTGGTCACGTAAGGCTTTCCCTCGGAGCTCAGGGCCCGGAAGGCGCTCTCGATCTCCTCGCTGGACTTGACGTTCTCCGTCTCCCGGCTGATCATGAAAGCCATGTATTCTTGCAGGGAGACGTGGCCGTCCCTGGGGAAGGGTGAGTGCAGTGAGCAAGGGGGACAGAGGAGGAGACAGAGCCGCCACCACTGTCCCTACAGCTCACCTGTTTGGATCCACAGTGTCTAGGATTGCCTCGAACTCGGGGTCTGGCTCCCCCTCCTCCACCATGGGCAGGTCGTAACCCAGGGAGCGCAGGCAGGACTTGAACTCCTGGTGGTTCAGCCGGCCCGACTTGTCTTTGTCGAAGTGTCTGTGGTGCAAAGGGAGGGCCGCTCGGCACCCAGGTTCCAGTGCTCAGCCCGCCCGCCCGCCCGCCCACCCGGGGACGGCCTACTCACTTGAACATCATGCTGAATTCTTTGAGGGCCTCCTCAGTCACGCCAGTTGTGTTCCTAGAAGAACAGAACGGAGTTAGGACAGGAACTTCCACCCCATGTGGCAGGCGCCACGTTCTCCATCCCTGGGAGGTGACTGGTGGCGAGGGGCTGTGCTGAGGTGGCAGAGACCCTGCCCGCTCCAGGCCCGCCCCCAGCCCTTGCTGCCAGGCCCAGTGCAGGCACCTGGCCTGGATCTGCTGCTCCAGGTTGTGCTGCATGCGCATGCCCAGCTGGTCGAGCTGGTCCCACTGCTGGGCCAGGCCCACGGTGCTGTGCTCAGTGTACTTGTTGTCCAGGATCAGGGCCTCCTCCATGGCCGCCCCCAGGTCCTCAATCTTCTTGAGCTGACTTCGCATGGCTCGAATCTCCTGGTGCTTGCGCTGAGCGGGGGAGGTAAAGGTGCAGGGGACAGGCGCTCAGCTTGGCCCCCAGGCCCAAGAGCCTGCTCAGCAGCCCTCCTGGCCTGACCCCCGCAGCGCCGTGTGGAACGGGAACGCAGATGGGGTGACGTGAAATCCAACAGCCTCCATAAGGGAAGGACTTCAGTGTCAGTCACGAGCCCTGGGCACACCGGCCAGGAAAACTCTACACTAAGAACCGAAGAACTCTTTCAAGTAAGACTCCAGGTGGCCACTGTCAGAGACAAATGACGGGGTCCCGGGCTGCTCTCTGCTAAGAGAACAAGGGCACCGAACAGCCTACCGCCAAGGCTGACTTGGAAGCCCCTGGGCTCCCGGGGAAGGCTGCAGACAGGGCCCGAGCCAGGCCAGGGGCGGGAGGGACACTTACTTTGGTAGCTTCCAGCTGGGATTCCAGGGTCCCGGACTCTTCCACCATGCAGGACCTAAACACAGAAGCACAGTGAAGCAGGAAGACCTGAATGGCAGTCTGAGATAACTATCCCCAGCTAACAGCACCTGTCTTGATTTTTTTTTTGAATTTAAGAAAGTGACACCAGTTATTGGCATCCTTTCCTAAGTGGCCCTGGGAGCCAGGGAGGGCGGGCAGTGTTTGTTTCAGAGACTGCAAGCTGGTGCCCCAAGGTGGTGAGTCACCTGCACAGGGCCACCTGGTGGGCCAGGGCCAAGCCCCGCCCAGCCTGCTCCCAGGCCGGGGCCCTTTCTCCTGTGGCTCCTCAGGCCCAGCCAGGCTGTGACATGGCCCCGGACCCAAGCTAGGCCCTCAAGGGGCGCCTTAAGAATGGAGTCCAAGTTCCCTCATGAGACGACCGAGGGGCTGCAGGCCTCACGGCGCGCTGCCTCTGCAGTCAGGGGGGGAGGCCACTCTGTGCAACCCTGCCACCTGCCACCCAGGAGACCTTCAGGAGGAGGTGGCTGACAGAGAGCCACCCCCTAGTAATCCCTGGGGTCTCTTGCAGGTTCCTGAGGAGGGGAGCCACATTCTAGGGTGTGACCATGGAGAAGACAGTCAGAGGACCCCTCAGACATGAAGCCAGGGTGCTAAGAGATCATCACCAGGTTCTGAAAGCGATTCTAATTCTGCCCAGAGCAGGGGAAAGGGCTGTGATTAATGATTAAGCCTCAGATTCAGACTCCACAACACAGGGCCAAGTTCTGAACAGCAGTGAGCAGGGAGCCTCCATCTTCAGTGTGAGGTCACAGAAGGCCGTCAGAGAACGAAGACGAGTTGGGGTTATGTGCAGGGACGCGTCACACTGTGCGCATGTCCTTGGTGGGATTTCAGCCCAGCCTCCCCTGCCCCCACATGTGCCCCAACCTACCCTTTCAATACCCAGTGAGCCAGGCTTAGCTCTGAGATTTCCCCAAGTTCATAGTGTTCGAGCAAGGCAAGGCACCAGGCTTCCTCCTACCCCAGCAGGTCAGACTCACAGTCACTCCATGTCCCCCAGAGAAAAGCAACACCCCCAGGACCCGGGGGCAGGAGGCTGGGTGCCGGTGCAGTGGGAGGAGGGCAGACCCCTCCTTCCCAAGCGGCCGAGGGCGGTGGGTTAGTCAGAAAGCGGAGCCGCCTGGGGAAGTCAAGAGTGCATTGGTAAAACCACAGTGAGGTAAGAAGAGAAATAAGAGGAGAAAAACCTTCCAGACAGATCATCCCCAACTTCATACTGATAGACACGAATGACCCGACGATACGCTATGCTAGTCAAAGAAAAGAAACCAAATGAATACACCGAAGGCACGGGCAGGCAAGAGCAGACCGAAACAGACACGCACCACAAGGCCCAAGCTGGCAGTGCACAGGCAGGGCAACCTGGCGCCCAGGCAGGGACCTGGTGGGACTGAGCCGCAGGGGAGGACGGGCGGCCTCGGGGCAGCGCACACTGGGACCAAGCAAGACGGGACAGGGCTGGGGAGGAGCCACATGGTAAGGGGAGCACGGCACCCACGGAGACGAGACTCTATTGGTAGACACAGCCATGGGGCTGGGGAGGGGAGCGGATGCCAGGTGGCTAATCAACTCAAGCTGGAAACTATAACTCTTAAATCCTGACCCCCTCTGCCTCCAGCATGGGTAGTTGGGTCAGTGTGGGCTGGTTTCTCCCATTTCCATGCTTAGACACCCCAAGTTCCTGTCTGTAGAACCCCTGGAATGCTAGTCTAAGCCACTGAGGTCCCCTCAACCCTGGCTTTGCAGGGGCCTGGGGGAGAAGGCACAGGTGTCGACCCAGGCAGAGGCCCCTCCCAGGATGGGGCAGGGCCACGCTGCTCCTCCCAAGCCCTGCCCTCTGCCCCTCAGGAAACCCCAGGCACTTCTGCCTTCTATTAGGGCAACCAATGCTGTGCCCCTTCCCCTGGGAAAGCTGGGGTATGGGTTGCTGGGGGAGGGGTCCGTGCGCAGCTGGTAACTCACTGTACCAGCTGAAGCTTCTGCTTCATGACCATGACCTCCTAGGAGCTAAATCTGGTCCCACTGGCCACAAGGGGAAAGGAGGCAGAAGAGAAGTCCAGTAAAATCCCATTGGCTGAACAAGCAAAGGGATTCTCAGCAGCTTTGGACTCCAGCTCTGGCCCTCTGGCTTGGTCACATCCCCTCCCTGAGGGGACCCCTGGAATTGGAACAGGAGGGTGGGAGTGGCTCCCCTCCCCAGACCGCGGGCTGTCAGGACACTGGGCTGTGGGGCAAGGCTCCCTGTGGGGGGACCGGGACAGAGGTGGGGCGAGGGCGGGGCAGGGCAAGTGCAGCCCGCCTCGGGCAGGGAGGCCCGTCCTGGGATCCTCTGCAAGCCAGGCCACAGGGGGACAGAGGGCGGGGGACAAGCACACGAGACCACCACACCACGAGCCCGGAGAAGTAAGAAGACAATATTAACCCATCGAGGAGATACGTTCTGTGCAGATGGGATCCAAGCAGCCGCAAGACAAGGTGGCATCCAGACAGCAGCAGTCGGGGGGGGGGGGGGGGGGGGGGGAGACAGAGAGAGACACGGGAAAGAAAAGAAAAACAAAAGCAAAGAACGTCAATACCCACACTGCACGCGACCCTGTTCCGTGTGTCCCTGACAGGCTGCTTCAGATGTAGGACTGACCACCGCCAGGCAGGGTCCCACCCCAACTTGACGTGTGGGAACTCCGCCCGCCCCTCCGTGGCAGCCGGCCCAGGGCGCACCCCCAGCCCCCCCTCCGGGTGGCCCACAGCACCCGCCCCCCCGCAGCACGCCCGCCCGCCTGCCCCAGGGCGGCACCTGGTCTCCTGGATCCACTGGTGGAAGGCGTTGGCGTGCTGGGCGAACTCCTGCCGCAGCTTGTCGTTCTCCTCCTGCCGGCGCTGCTCCTTCTGCAGCTCCAGCTCCCGCTCCTGCGCCCGGACAGAGGGGACGCCTGGTCACCAGCGCTCCGGGGAGGGGAGGGGATGGTCTGCTCCCAGCAGCCTCAGAATTTCAGTGTTCTGAAGCCCAATAGGCCCAGAGACCGTTGCTCTGGGGGGCAGGAAGCACTGCATGTTGACCTTGACCCTGGGGTCCCTGGCTCTTCCTGCCTGGCCCCCCACGAACTCCGGCAAGAGGTGAGGGAAGGGACTAATGATGCTCTCGTGTGGGCTGCTGGCCGGCACCCACGGAGGTTTCCGAAGTGAGACCGCCCCCCTCACGCCCCCCAAGCTCCGCGACAGCCCTGGGCGGGTGGTGGCAGCACCTTGATGATCTTCTGCAGGTTCCTCCACGTCTCCTCCAGGGCCTCCATGGTGAACCAGGTGTAGGGGTTGGAGGCCACGCGGAAGCTCTTGATCTGGCGGTCCAGCTCGGCCAGCTGGCTGAAGTCGGCCTGCGCGGAGCTGAGGGACGAGCGGAAGGCGTCGTGGGCCTCGCGCAAGGCTCTGATCTCCTCCAGGGAGTTGCAGCGCACAGGGTCAGTCAGATCCTCCTCGGCGTTCTCGAACCAGCTATTGAAGGCAGATGCCTTTTTGGCGAAGGTCAGGAAGAGGTCCTCCACCTGCAAGCGGAGCGGCTGGGTCAGCAGGGCTGCGGGCGCCGTGCTGCTGGAGGCCGGGAGAGGCAGGGGTGCTTCTGGGGGGTCCTGGAGCCGGTGCCCCCACTTCTCTAAAGGCCTCTGACGGCACAGAACAGGCGGCAGCCCAAGAAGCAAAGGCCCCCTGCTGCCGAGTCCAAGCTGACGCCCCCACCCCAGGCGGTGGGTCTGCCCCGGGGCCCCACCGCTTACCTTGCGGAAGTGACTCTGCGCTTCCAGCAGCTTCTTCTTCCGCGTGGCCGAGTTGGCCAGAAGCTGGCTCCACCTCTTCATGAGGGAGGCGTGCCGGGCCTCGATGGCCTTGGACTGAACGTGCTTGGCGGCCAGTAGCTGGTCCTTGAGGGCCGTGATGTTGGCAATGCCCTCCTGCTGGAAGGCCTGCAGGCCGGCGTCGAAGGTCTCCTGGAACGGGGAGCTAACGGTAAAATCCGCCGGCTCGGCAGGGACGCTGGGACCGCGCTGCCTCGGGGCCTCAGCTCGGGGGCACCAGTCTGTCTGGCTCTCCCCACTCCCTCTGCCCGGAATAAGCGCCTGCAGTTTACCCCTTGGGGACGTCGCCGAGATGCCCCCTCTTGGAAGACTTTCCCTGTCAACCCTGGCTTTCTGGACCCCGAGTCCGACACCTCCGGGGTGTCAGGTCCGCACGCCCCACTGCGGGGCTGGAGCGTGGACACCTGGGCCGGAAGCTCCCCGAGGCCCAGAGCCACCCCCTGCGCGCTGCCGAGGCCACGGGCATTTCTCAGCGAACCAGCCGTCTGCGGGGACGCGCTATCTGCTCACGCTGCAGCCGGGTGACAAAGGGGCCGCGACTCACCTGCTTGGTCAGGAGAGTCTGCACGGAAGACAGGTCTCGGCCATAATCGTCCGTCTTCAGGCTGTTCTCCTTCTCACCTGGGAGACCAAGCATGGGCTCTAGGCCGGCCTTCTTGGAACCGTGAGGGGCATTAGGGAAACGGAGGCAGGCTACCACCCTGCAGATGTTTAAGCCCCGACCCCGTGTGTCCCGGCTCCCTCCTCCCTGCGGCCAGGCCTGTCCTCTAGCTGGGCCAGGACAAGGTCCTTCCGGCTCACCCTGGATTGTGGTCCAGCTGTCACTTAAGTGACAGCAGCCACCAGGGGCCCAAGGGTCCCAAAATCAGAGCTACTGGTTCCCCCTGGCCCGGGAGCCGGACAGCACCCTGGGCCCAGGCAGCGAGGGGACAATGCAGTTGTGTGGCCCCTACTGTGCCGTATTGTCTGTGCCGTAATGCCCGTCGCTCTTTCTGGGTCACGGGTTTTTGTTTTGTTAACCCTTGTGCTGACCCGGTGCCCGGCACGGCTGAGGCCCTGCCCTCGGCCTCAGGACACGGCATCTTGGCCACCACCAGGGCCGGGCCCTGGTGGCCGGTTCTCGGATACACCTGCAGTAGGTCCATTTCCTCCGTGGAGAAGAAAACCGACTGCGGAGGGGACAGGACAGCGGGCGGGCGGCGCGCGCTCACCGATCCACGACTCCACCACGTCGGCTTTCCAGTTGAACTGCAGGAACGCCGAGTTCTCGTCCAGCTTCGCCTTCCTCTGGGCAGCAGCTTTCTCCAAGTCGGACACTTTCCCGTTCAAGCCCTTCATCTTCGAAGAGATGTTCTCCTCGTGGTGATTGTTCTAGGCCACGAAGAGAAGGCACACTCGGGTCAGCCTCGCCTCCAGCCGCAGCCACCAGGGCCGCGCCCTCCCCGCCCTCCGCCTGGGGGGAGAGCAGGGGAGGCTCCTCCGCGGGCAGCACGGAGTGCGAGCCCCCGGAGGGTGAGCGCTGGCAGTTCCGCTCACGGGAGCGAGTTCTGAGGAAATACTGAGGACCGTGCGCAAGTGTCCCCATGACGGATTCCTTCGTACTTTTTCTAAGTAAGCCTTCCCGCCCAGTGTGAAGCCTGAACTCACGACCCTGAGACCAGGAGCTAAACTGAGACCAAGGGTTGGACGCTCAGCTGAGCCACCCAGGAGCCCCTCGTTAGGATGCTCCAGAGCAAAAGCTGAGAAACAGCACACCTAGTTACAACTCACTACACGTCCAAAAAATGGCTACTATACGTATGCAACAAAAGCAGTGGTTCAGAGGGGGCGCCTGGGTGGCTCAGTCGGTTAAGCGTTCAACTTGGACTCAGGTCATGATCTTGCAGTTCATGAGTTTGAGCCCCACACTGGGCTCTGTGCGGACAGCTCAGAGCCTGGAGCCGATTTCAGATTCCGTGTCTCTCTCCCTCTCTGCCCCTCCTCTGCTTGTACTCCATCTGTCTCTCTCTCTCTCTCTCTCTCAAAAAAAATATTAAAAATCAAACAAAAAAACCAATGATTCAGAAACAGCGGACACTGACAATTCCTGAGCCCCAAACACTCAGATTCAGTCTTGGATAAACTGTACTTGAAACCGTACACAAGTCAGCGTAAAACGTAGAGAGAAACTCGGGGGAGGAAACAAAGGCTGCCGCTGACAGCAGGGCACTGGGCTCTTTCTGGAAGGCTGCCGAATATTCACGCCCAGGCTGACGCGCCGGCCGCGGGAACAGGGAACTCGCTGCAGGGGTGCGCGCAGCGATCGCCCGCAGGCCTCACCTCTATCCGTACGTGGTACGGATCTGAAACTGGCTTCCTGTTAGGTTACTGGCCCACGAGCCCAGGGGGAAAAGCGCTGCAGCGGACCTGGACTTGAACATGCTGCTGCCTCCTACGGACCAGAGCTCTAGTCTCAAGGCCAGACTTGCAGGAGCAAATCCTGTGACGAGAAATCTTGCCTCCTCGTTACGTCTGCATCAGGAAGTTACAGTTGTCAACAGGTGCTCGTCTCGTGGTACTGAACACGTCACCGCACCTACGTGATGGCGTGACCAAGCAGCGACCAAGGGCGGCACCAGCTTAGTCTGGAGAGCCAACACGGAGTGACCTGACCTCACTGCCGGAGAGAACGCCCAAGACCTCTCCCGACTGCCCTCCCTCCAGGTCTGCTGGATGGAAGTAAACCTTGTGGTTTTATTTTTTAATTTTTTTAATGTTTACTTTTGAGGAAGAGAGGCAGAGTGCGAGCGGGAGAGGGAGCAGAGAGAAGGAGACAGAGAATCAGAAGCAGGCTCCAGGCTTTGAGCTGTCAGCACAGAGCCCAATGTGGGGCTCAAACCCATGAACCTCGAGATCCTGACCTGAGCTGAAGTCGGACGCTCAACCGAGCCCCCAGGGCACCCCAATAAACCTGCTTTTATCACATTCATTTCTAAAATATCCTGGACATCAGCCTGCCTTCGCAGAGCGATGGAAATCGACGGAACTGGACCGAGCCCGTCCGGCGGGGAGGGGCGGGCTGCACGTGTGGGGGAGTCAGGAAGGTGAGGCGTGAAGACCTCGCCAGTGATCGATTTTTCTGGCGGCTTTATTTTTCTTGTGTTTTCTACTACTTCTGTAAAGAGCTTGCCTCCTGAGAAACCAACTAAAAGACGAGCAGGGCCCCTTCTCCGCTTCATGAAGGCAGGAAGCGTGAGTGCCGCAGCCTAACTCTACCAACTGGCTTCCGAAAGGGGGAAGTCATCTGACCAGTCGTGTAACGCCTCTCTTCTCCATACGATGCGGGAACGGAACTGCTACCAGTCTGCACGCAAACCTTTCTGGGGGAGCACTCCAGGCGGACGGGCTTCGTGCGGGCACGAGTCCCTGGTGTGGACGTGAGCGTCGCCCCAGCAGGCCAGGCTCACCTTCTTAACGAGGTCCTGTCCGTTACTGCAGACGTCATTCACGCGGTCCTTGTGCACAGTGAAGTCCGTCTCGAAAGCCTCGTGTTTCTTCAGTAAGCCCTGGAGCGGAGGCAGGAAGGCCGGCTGTGAGAGCCCGGCGCGCGCCAGTGCCGCACGGCGGGCGCGGGGCCCGGAGCTGCACGCGGCCCGACCTCACCCGCGGCCCGGTCCAGCTGGAGGCGGAGGCCGCAGGGCCAGTGCTAACAGGGAATCATGAAGGCAGTAAAACCAGGACGCAGCAAATAACTGGCAGCGGGCTGAGCGAGAGGACAGACGTCAGGGAAGGCCTTACTGAAGGAGTCAACTCGCGCTCATCAACCACTACCGTGTCCCTCTGCCCCTTCCAGGACCACAGAGAACAGGAAACATCACGAGAGCTTAAGACACACCCAACCCAACGGTCTCCCCGAGTTCGGCTCCTAAGCAACCTTCCCGGTCTTGCTCCCTAATACGTGGGCTCGTCGGGCCGGGACCGCGCAGAAGGCAGGACACCCTCCATCTAAACCAGCGGAGCAGAACGTGGCTCAGGAGCTACCCAGACTCTTGGGAACGCAAACTCTGTCTCCATGGCTGGTGGCCCAGATACGGGAACTTTCAACTGTAACAGGTGGCTCCTCCCAGCAGAGGGGAGGCTGTTCATCCAGCCTGTACCCCTGGCCTGCCTGCTACCATGCAGCATGGACGGTGTCGTGTGACGCCTGAGGCTAAGCCTGGAAGCTTCCACCCCGGCTCCTCTGAATGCTGCCTGTGGCAGCTGGGCAAGGCGGCCAGAGGGGGCGAGAGGAGGGGAACGGAGACGTGCCGGCCACTGGGGGCGCTGTCGTGGCTCCCTGGCGCATAGTCCCCGTGCTGGCGCTGCGTGAGGGGGCCCCGCTTGGAAGCAGTGCTATCATGGGGAACGACACACTGCTGCCTGTAAGGCTGTGACGGGGCCACCGCCGCCCGTGTGCTCAGGGCGTGGGCTGAAGGGTGTCCCCTGAAAACAAGGACGTCCTAACCCATGTGCAGCACCCACGAACGTGGAGCTGAGGTCACTGGGGTGGGACCTGATCCAGCAGGATTTGGGTCCCTTTAAGAGGGAAATTTGGAGACAGACACAACAGAGAGAAAGCCACACAGACACAGAAGGAAGAGCCACGTGAAACAGGCAGAGACTGCCCCGAGAATGCCGGGGAGAAGCTGGAAGAGGCAGGAAGGAGCCTCCCCTCAAAGTTGCAGGAGAACGAGGTTCTCTCTGCACCTGATTTCAGCCTTCCGGCCTCCAGAACTACAATCCCACAGCTCCCTGCTGTGCACATCCCAAGCCGCGGGCCCCAGGGGACCAACGGGCCCCAGTAACCGTGGAAACAGGGCTGTCTGACCAACCACGGGGCGCCGGGCACCAGGGGTGGCGGCCGGGGCGAATCTGTCCAGAGGAGCGGGGTCTCTAGCCTGAGGTCTGAGGACTGACTCCAACCAGCGAGACCGTGGCGGCTGCTGGCCGAGAGCCCTCCCGGCGTGACCGCGGCCACTGACCCTCCCGGCAGGCGGCAGCGCCAGCCTCTGACCTGGATGGCAGCAAGCGTGTCTCCGTAGTCCTCACTGGCTACCAGGGTCATTTTCTCGTTGATCCAGGCTTCCTCCTCCTCCACATTGGCTACAAACTGCTGATACTCCAAAGACTCCTCCAGCCGCTGGCCCCTAATTATAGGAGACAGAAAATAACTAGCCAGCAATACTCACTTTAATTCCGACAGCTAACCTCTGCCTAAAATATTCACAAGGGGGGGACATAAATGGCTCCGTAAGGCTCTCTGAGTAGCATGCAGCAGAGATAGTGGTGTTGCACCATGAAATCTGGGTTCAGATCCACATCACGGGACCAGCTGAGCACAGCCTGTCGGAAGTGGCTCTGAGCAAGCCAGCTGTGGTACGTGCACACCCAAGCAAAGGGTCCAGGCGCTGGCAGGAGGGCCCGGAAGCTCCGAGCCTGGCCTCGCACGCCGCACCCACAAGCGGGACACGCGCACGCCTTCCTGCGGCCGCTGACCTGGCTGCCGCCAGCTGCTTCAGCTCCTTCCAGTGCTCCACGAACTGGGCCAGACGCTGCTGAATCTCCTCCTTCCCGATGGTGTTGTCATCAGACAGCTTCTTCCCAGTGTCCAGGACACCCTGACGGGCAAGAAGGATTAGACCGTCAGCTCTCACCTGCTTCTAGATGCATCCAGGAAGAGACCTCAGCATCACACCCACAACAATCCACATCCACACAATTCCGGGTTCAGACCGAGGGCTCATCGGCACTGCAGGCCTCAGCGAAATGGACGAGAGCAAAAGATTTCTCTGCGCGTCCCCATGGCCCGTCCGGCCCCCGCCGCGTCCCGGCCAGAAGCGGCCGCTCACCTGAATCGCGGGCTCGTGCGCCGCCAGTTCCGCCTCCAGCCGCTTGTGCTTCTTCCGCAGGTTCTGGACGCCCGTCAGGTCTCGGCCGTAGTCCTCGGAGCTCACCAGCAGCTTCTTCTCCCTGGACCACACGGACAGGCGCTCGCACCTGCGCGTCTTCAGCCGGACAGGTGCCGCATGAGCTGTGAAGTCTACAGACGCCACGCTGTCCTCTGCCTACACCTAACCAACCTCTCCACCGAAGTCCTTGCCAGGGTATCGGGAGACGAAGGCCTCTACTTCCCAGACGACGGGCGTCCACGCACCTGTCTAGGCGCGCCTGCCGGGGTGTCAGCCTATCAACCCTACTTCACCAGGTGTGCACACGTCACACACAGAAATATGTAAAGATCTGGACACAACTTTTTAAGGAAGTCAGGAGTGGGAGACAGGATTTTGTCCTTAAGTGACGATGTGTTTACCTAAAGCTACAGCAACTCTGTGACGGGGGAGGAATGACAGACAACCTCCTTCCTCCACGGACTGATCCTGCCGGGAGGTCAGGCTGTTGCCTCTGGAGGGGCAGCGGTCAAGGTCCCCAGGGATCCCGATGTGGCCGTGCCGTGCTGCCCCCATCCAGGGGCCATCATGTCCCTGCCACAGCACACGTGGGCACCAGGAGGACCCAGCACGTTCTGCCACTCCCCTGGAGAGGGCAAGACCTCACGGCCAGGCGCCCCAGACGCCTACCCCGCCTGCGGCTCCTGGCGCCACCGCCGCTCAGCGGGCCTCCCTGAGGACCCTGAGTGGGAAGCCCCGAGGCCACGTACTTGATCCAGGACTCCTCGTCGTCCATGTCCCGGAAGAACTGGTGCAGGCGATGGGACTCGTTCAGCCTCGCACGCCGGGAGGCGGCCATGTTCTTGATTTTCTGGAAACGACCGTTGATGGTGTCCCGCTTGTCCTTCACCTGGGAGGTGTCGAAGGCGCTGCTGGTCATCAGGCTGTCTGCCTGGCTGTTCAGGTCCTTCAGGCGATCCTGGGGCAGGGGACACAGCGGGAGGGGTGAGAACCCGGGACCCCCGTGATCCCCAACAGGCCGCGTGGTGCAGGCGCACTCCGAATGCAGCACGTGGGGCCCCGGGGTGCTGAGGGGTCAGCACTCCTTTTCTAACCGCACGGAGACCTCACGCGCCCCTTTCGCTGCAGGGACGTCTGCACTGTGATCTGACGCAGCGGCTCCGGGCCGAGCCAGCAAGAGTCCCATCCTTCCTGGGCACGCTCCTTGCCCGAGCGGAGTCCTTGTAGAAGCAGAAGCCGTCAGTGTCACAGATCCATCTCAGAGGACAGGCCGCTTTTAACGTCCTGTGTGACAAAACGCTTCTGCCATGTGCCGCGGCTCGGGGACCGATCTGCGAGGTGCGTGCCAGCAGCCCGACTAGCCGCTGTTTCACGGACCGTCGTTTTCACGCGGAAGAACGATGACCAGCAAACCACGATCACCCAGGCGTTGGCATCTGACAAATACTTGTCGAGAACTGATAGAACGAATGCTGTCACTTTCGGGAAGACGGAGTTTGCTGCGACTGATAAAACCTGAACTTCCATGGGAGGATGAGAATTCCCGCAGATGCACGTTCACCTTGTACCGCCGGACAGCGGCTCGGCCTGCGGAGATCTTGCCGCTGAGCCTGGCTTTGACGTCAGACGGCACGTGTGAGATCGGGTAACAAAATGTGCCAACATTCTGAAGTCCTAACTCAGGATGTTTTCCAAACAATTTTGTAACATCACACACGGGTAAAAAACAAAAAACAAAAAACAAAAAACAAACTTTCAAAGTCCAAGACGGACCCACGGACTTTAATGTTAAATGGTATGAAACACTGATCGATAGAGTCTCAGAGTTCACTCCACCACGTACTGAGCTTGGTGTTAGCGCTCCCGCCACCACCTGGATTAAAACACTGCTCCCTTCCCGACCTCCCTGGGGCGGCCGTGTTTGCACCGTATCCGACGCACGCCCACAAACTGAATTCAGAAGCAGCTACGAGAATCCGGCTGTATTCCGTTAAGCCGGACACGAAAGAGATTTGCAAAATTAAGGCCAATGCCCCTCTTCTCTACTTCTTTGGTTTTGGAAAAATAGAATTATCATCCATAAAGAAGGTTACTTGTCTAATTTTTCTTGCGCGTATTATTACTTTAGGGAAATAAACTTGCTCTCAGTTTCACTCTTCAGTTTGAAACAGCTACAGGCTCACGAGCAGCTGTAAACGCAGCACGGCCTCTGCGGGCCCGGCCTCCCCCACGGCGGCGCAGAACCCGGCGGGACAGCGGTGCGGGGCACGGGCCTGAGTCCCACCTCGCCAGCTCCATGAGCATCCGCTGGCGTCCCTGGGAGTGCAAGCGCTTGCACACACTGTGCCGCTACGTGCGTGTAACCCGAAGCGCGAGACCTTGTTCTGTGAGCACGAAGGAGCTTCTCTGTCCCTTCCTCGCTCGCCGCGCCCCACCCCTGTGCTAACTCCCGGAGACCACTGCCCTGTTCTCCACTTCTATGATTTTGTCATTTTGAGAAGGACAGACTGCCCTTGAGACTGTTTTTCTAATTTAACTTTTAAAACGGCACGCATAACAGAAAATATGGACAGACAAAACCCCCGTGAACTTCCCCAGGGAGCCTTCAGTCACACTGCTGTGCATAAAGTGGCCCTGAGGCCACAATGTTTGAGACTGAGGCTTGAGCTGCCAGACATCACACTCCCCCAAAGCGCCGGTTCCGGCACAGCGTGTCCCCAGCAGGACGCGGCCGCCCCCCCCCACCCCCGGTCACCTCGTGCGCAGAAATGTCCGCCTCCAGCAGCTGGTGCTTCTTCAGCAAGTTGTTCACGGAGGCCAGGTCTTTGCCGTAATCCTCAGACGCCAGAAGGGCCTCCACCTGGCGGCGAAACACAGAGTGGGAAGAGGCCGCGGCGCCTCGCCTGGCACTGCGGGGGCACGTGGGTGCTCGGGAAAACCCGGGACGCCCGGCTGTGGGCGTGTCAATCCTTGGCTCCTGCTGCTACAGCGACTCAGTCTGCACCGGCCCCTGCAGCCTGAGTCCTTCTCCCTCCCTGGCAACCAAATGCAGACTCGAGAGCCTAGGACTTAAACTACCCCAGCTGTAGGGCCAGGGAGCCTTCACGGAGGCACAGGGGCCAAGTGCGCCGCAATCCCCGGGGGGGGGAAGAGCTGGCAGCAGGGACAAAGGTTAACATGCAAAGGTGCTGAGCGCAGACGTCCCACCGAAGAGCCAGGAACACCGGAGTGTCCAACGGTGTGACAGTGCTTAAACTACAGCCCATCTGCGATGCACCCGTGCAATTTTCCAACGTTTAGGAAGGCTTTACAGCGACTTAGGATGGCACTCCCAACACGTACTAATGAGAAGTTACATCGTGAGCGCAACTGTATATAAAAATACAGCTATGCTAACATCCACAAAAATCTATATAGACAAGGGACGGGGGTTAAAAAGTGGTCCCTGCAACTTTCTATTTCTTTACGCTTTCTCTCCTCCCCGAATTTTCTACCAACTCTGGCCTCCTGACTTAACTGCTACTTTGGTTTCCTTCTGGGCACAGACTCGTCAGGGCTGCCAGCCGCTCAGAGCGGACCATCGCTTTCCACCTGCGTCCCCCCTGGAGAGGAGGGAGCCACCGTCCAACTCCTGCCAGAAACCAGCTCTTCCGGACGCGTCCTTCCCTCTGCTGATAAATCCCTACGCACACAACTCTTCTCTGATAACGAAGATTCCTGTGATGAGGGCACGAGGGGAGCCCTGCCCTTCCACGGTCTGGGGCCTACGGCCTGCCTGTTATCCCAAAAACCCTCCGGTGGGGGGAAGGGACACCCGCCACTACCTCGGAGAGCCAGAAGTCAAAGTCCTTGATCCCAGTGTTGAAGTTCTGTTGCTTGTTGGCTTCTTTCAGTTTCTGGCTCTTTTCGGCTGACTTCTGCACCAGGAACTGCCACTGGTCCGCTAAGGCCGCCAGCCGGGCCTGGGGAAGGGAAGGAGCCACGGGAGACGCTGATCCACAGGGAGCAGCAGCCTCTCCTCCTGCCGGGTGACACGCGGCGAGAGGGAACGGCAGGCCTCACGGGCGCCATGCCCGCCATGCCCCCCATGCCCCCCGTCTGCAACGCGCTCAGCTCGCTTTACGCTCTTAGGACGGAGTTTCAAAGTCACCATCACGCCGACGGTACCTTGACAGCATCCTCGCTGCCAGCACAGGCGCCGCGCTCGATGAGGGAGTTGCCCGTGTCGATGACGCCGCGGATCCGGTCGGCGTTGGCGTGCAGCTCCGCCTCGAAGGCCTGGTGCTTCTGGTGCTTGCTCTGCAACACCGGAAAGACCACTTTCAGAACCAGCTCCTGCGAGGTCGCTTCTTTTCAGGGACGGGGGATGGTCAGGAGGAAGGGAAGGTGGTAGGCAACCGAAAGAACTGGGGGCAGGGGGCACTGTTTTTCAGTGACGGCAGACACCGAATCTGTGACGTATCCTAGGGCTCAGGGATGGGAGTTCGGCAGGTCTGCGCCCGGAGAGACACAAACCCGCTCAGGACTAGGTGAACGGGGCCAGTCTTCACACCGGCCGGACTGGCTCTCTGGGAGGGAAGCCCTAGAATTACGTCCTTTCGAACGTTCTGTATAAATGACCAACAGCCGAGCGCAGCCTTTAATTTCCTTGAACATCAATGAGCCTCTACCAGAGAACCCACATCTGGCCCACGCCTCCTGCAGGGCCGAGGTCACTACTCGGTCAGGCCGACCCTCCACTGGCGGAGGAGAATCTCCGGCTGCTGCGGGCCTGGCTCTGCTGCCTTCTCACGCAGCAGCTGACGGCAGCCACAACTCGTGGAAACGGCCGGTATCCAAGCTTGACAGTAGCCAGCAGCTTATTTCTGCCAGGAAAAGAGAGGGGCGGGAGGGCGACCGGCTCCCGGTGCGGGGCTGGAAGGGACTGCTAAGGCACAAAGGACACCTGGGTAGCTCGGCCACGTAGGCATCTGACTCTAGATCTCAGCTCAGATCATGATCTCACGGCTTGTGAGATGGAGCCCTGTGTCAGGATTCTGTCTGTCCTCTCTCTCTACCACTCCTCCCACCCCCGCCTCAAAATAAATAAGTAAAAAAAAAAAATAAAATAAATCCACAAAGAAACAAGGTCTAGGAAACACAAGGAACAGTGCAAGGACACAGCTATGGCACAATTCTGGGTGAGAAAGGGAGGGTCCAGGGGAAAGTATTATTTGGGTGAAAAAACGAAAAGACAAAAACCAAAAAATTCCACCCAACAGGGTAGGGGAAGGATTCTGCATCGAAATGTTTCATTTCAGGGGCAAGAACGGTCAAAGGATGGAGCTGCCTGGGGGGCGCAACGCGGCCTAATGTCGAGGGGCCTCCTTCATGCGTGCCTGTGCCCGAGCCCCAGCTGAGACCGAGAAGGGTCCAGTCCCGCCTGACCTCGGTCCCGTCCCTCCTCAAACCCCCCCTGCTGTTTTGTCCTTGCTTCCATCCGTTTAAAGCGGTATCTCAGCTACATTTTGACAGAAAAATCCCCTTTCCTAAACCCGAGTGATCATGTCCCCCCTTCTTCCCTAACCTCTCACCCCCAGTCCCCGTCAGATTTGGAAGCGAAGCGTCTGCTTCTAGGTGCTTCTTTAACTGTCCCTCTCCAGGGACCAGCTCCTCGGGACAGCAGTCTGGGTGCGTCAGAAAACACACTGCGCTTTGCAGACTGCCTGCGCTCGGCCTCCACGAACCATGAGCACGAGTCTACACAGACGAAGCTGACTGTCTAATGTTTTTTTTTAAAAGCGCCCCCGGAAAGACAGCAGTTACCTCCTGCCCCCAAATCAAACATCGCACAGAACTTGCCTCAGGGACACATGGGGAGAGGGGAGGGGGCGTGGGGCGGCAGGCTCATTAGGACAGAGAAAGCCACTTCCCACAGGGACACCTGATGGAGTGCGACGGATCATTAGAAATGAGAAGCACGGGTGAGGAGACACGAGCTGACTGCGGGCGGGTGGCCACAACGAGGGTCTATGCAGGAGGACACAAACACTGGGGCGCGTTTAACTAAAACTCTTTTAAAAAATTAAAAACTTACCAGCAGCTTGGAAAGCTACAAAAACAGATTAAAACAACAACAGTTCAGTACTGAGGGGAACGCACATCTCAGCCCTCAAACAGCACCTCGCCTTGCTGGGAGGGCCTGGCACTCGGGGCAGACAGAGGGGACTGCGCGGGCTTTTCAGAGCGGAACCGGCTTCCGCGGGGACAGGGGAGGGAAGCCGTATCTCGTGTCTGACCAGCTGGTGGCCCTGGTCCACTGCACAGCTTTGCAGAGGCAGTGTCACCGGCTCCAGCAGAGACACGAGGGACAGCCTCCTCCTCGGGACGCCTTCCCGGACAGAGCCCGGCCCGCACACCGCCCCGGGCCCCGCGGAGAGCAGTGGCCCCGGGCCCCGCGCACCTGGATGTTGGTGGGGTCCTTGTACGACTCGTCGCTCGCCGTCTGCAGTTTCTCGCTGATCCAGGCCTCGATCTCGTCCACGTCCCGGCTGAACTGCTGCAGCGTCTGTGACTCTCCAAGCTTCGATCTCTTCTCGATCATCTGGGCTTTTAGGCGTCGCCACCTGGAGTGAAACGGAGCCCGGAGGTGAACGTCCCTCAGAACAGGATGCGCCGGGAGGCCAGCCCACACTGCACAACACTCACCTGTCCAGCACCTCGTTGCGCCGGCTGGAGATGTCGCCCTTGGCATAGTGGCCGGCGGCGATGAGCTGGTCAGCAAAGGACTGGAGGGCGGCGATCTTCTCTTCCTGGCGGCAAACAAAGGCGGGAGGTCAAGGTGGGTGGGCCGGCCGGCCCGGCCCGCAGGTCTTGCAAAGAGAATGGTTATTCTTGGGTGACTGGGAACCAACTGATGGCAGGATCGGAAAACACTGACACTTTAGAAGGAGAGTAAAAGGCCAGAGGAAAGCTTGATTTCGACCATTACGAGAGTAGAGTTTAACTCAAGAAGTCTCCAGGTCACACTGGGGACAGGAGCTACGACACCAGGGAGTGTCACACACAGAATCAAGCTAGTGCGGAAAGGGCGTCAGATTTCAACATGATGATACATAAATCAAAGAGGTTCCCATATTCTTGAGGAGCATCTGTTCACGCGTTCTCTCTCCTTACCCACAAGCTTTTCTCTGCCTTAATAATTAAGTTTTTTCTCTGTGACGCCCCTCAGAAATACCACAATCTATATACCTAAGTTTTAAGAACCATTTTCCCGGGGCGGGACAGGTATCTGTTGCAGGTATAAAAGGACCATTCGTCCTTCATATGCTCAATACTCGGTATCAAGTACTTCAACGTAAGGCAGCGCCCCAAACTCTCTGACTTACCCAGGTCGGTGACTCGTTTTTATCCAGTCGTTATCACAGAAAGGACAGTAAGCCAACAAAGGGAGACGCCCGTCTGGAAAAATCCAGTTCAGACCTGAAGGTACAAAGGCCTCACCTGGACGTTAATGGCCTTGTCGAAGTCCTCGTGTTTCTTGATGAGAGCCTCCACGCTGTCCAGGGAGTCTCCCTTGTCCTCCGTGTTCAGGAAGGCCTCGCGGGCGGCCATCCAGTTCTCCGCCTGCTCACAGTCCCGGTGGAACAGCTGCGGGGACGGGGGGGCGGGTGAGAAGACGGGGCCCGTGGCGGAGACACTCCGTCCAAGAGCCGGCGGCGTGCAGGGGACGGCCTCACGCGTACCTGCAGCTCGAGGCACTGGTCCAGCATCATCCTGCGCTGCGCCCAGGCCTCCTCCAGACCCGCGCGCTCCCGATCGAGAATGTCGAGCTTCTCCTTGACCTCGGGGCTGGCGTAGTGCCCGTGGGCCAACAGCTGCTGCCCAAACTGCTCAAATGCCTGGAAAGTGCCAGCCCTGGCATCGATTTCCGTTCGGTGCTCCTGCCAAGAGGAGGGAAGGGGTTAGATGACGGACTCGAGAGGCCCATTGTCATGTCCGTCACTGACTTGCGGCAGAGGCAAGGTCCGCGGGGCCACCTCCTGTCTGCCGCTCGGCCGGCATGTCCACCTACCTGGTGTCGCTCCAGCAAGGCTTCGGCTCCGGTGACATCCTTGGCGAGCTCGTCCGAGGACACCAAGCCTCGTATGCCATTGATCCACGACATGAGGTCCCTGGCAAGCAGACCCACCGAGAAACAACTATTACGTTACCTGGCAAGCAGGCTTTCCGCCCAGGAAAAAAGAGCTACACCATCCTGGTCTCAGAACGTCATTCAGGGTTAACTAGTTAGCCTGCTGAATGACTGTTCATGGTTAACTGATCATCTACTGACTAGTCAATCTCCTGAAAGATCAACTGGTTGATTTACGTCTCTGGGGAAAGTATTTCAAAGCCTCTTGTTCATCTTCCTGAGATGTTAAAAAAAAAAAAAATTGAAAAAGAAACAACAAATCAAACATTTCTCAGAGGACAAGAAACCGAGTTTGTAAGTCAGATCTTGGGCTTTTCACGGGAACCGGTTCCAACACAGACAGCAGTCATGGGAAGTTTCCCACGGCTTCAGATCAAGGCACTCTCCTCCGAGCCCACAGCCATCCTAGGCCTACGCACGCGAGGGCACAACAATCAACGTGTAAAGTCACGGGTCCTACGTGTCCTTCGATAAGATACACCCACAAGAGGCAGATCCACAGAGACGGAAGGGCGACTCGACGAGGAAAGGGGAGTGGGCAGCCACTCCCCGTGGGGTTCTGGGTACTCTTCTGGGGCAGCGGAAAGTTTCCGAACTACAGAGAGGCGGTCGCTGTACAATGCTGCAAACACACTGATTACTAATGCACTGTACACCTAACTATATGGGGGCGCCTGGGTGGTTCAGGTCAGGATCTCACGGTTCATGGGTTCAAGTCCTGCACCGGGCTCGCTGCTGTCGGCTCGGAGCCCGGAACCTGCTTTGGATCATCTGTACCCACCCCCCATCAAGTGCATGCTCTCTCTCCCCTTCTTCTCAAAAATAAACATTAAAAAAAAGTAACTGTATGTTATGTGACCTTTACCTCAAAAAAAGAGAACAAAAATAAAACACACACACAAAAACACCTAGCTGGGACCTCCCACTGGAGACCTGCTGGCCCACTCCTATCCCTGCAGAGGAAATGCCTAAACACACACACACACACACACACACACACACACACACGTGTGCAAGGCCGTGGTCAGCACAGAAGCACGCCACAAACAAGTGCATGTCCTGAAAGGGTGCCAGTTAAGGACCAAGTCAGAAATCACCCACCAGTGGAGCGCTACGTAGTCTTAGAAAAGACTGAGTCCCAGGTCCCAGGACATTCTACCGTGACAAGTGGCTTGGACTCCTCAAAACCGTCAGCGTCCTGAGGGGCAGTGCAGGGGGATGCCGCTCCGGGCGAAGGGGACCACACTATTGCTGCAACAGTCATTCTCAACTGGATCCCGGACAAACAACAAACCCCGCCTACTGAATGCACATTCGAGACCACGTGGGGAAGAAACTGGACGCGAATGGATACAACACTGCCGGCCCGATAAAATATTCGGGTATTTGGTGAGTAGGAAACCTGTTTGCGGGAGACACGCGTCCAAGTACTTAGAGGTAAAGGGCCATGAACCTGCAACCG
This sequence comes from Mungos mungo, assembly GCA_004023785.1. Taxonomy (NCBI): domain Eukaryota; kingdom Metazoa; phylum Chordata; class Mammalia; order Carnivora; family Herpestidae; genus Mungos; species Mungos mungo. The sequence continues at coordinate 6,087 of PISW01008509.1, read as the reverse complement.
ACTTTCAGGGAGGTCAGCAAGACGGAAGTAGGTGTTGAGAGGTTAAGCCAATGTCACGAGCACTGCACTGGTGACTGCGGGTGACGGATGTCACCCATGTTCACTGCTTGATTCTATTTTTCTACAGCCTTGAAATTTCTCCGAATAAAACGAGTGGAAGACACTAAGGTACAACTCCAGCATGTGAAAGATTTGACTAAGGAAGAAAGACAAGAGCGTCTGGCAGGAAACGGGGGAGATGGCGCGCATACGTGCGCATCCTAGACAGGGAAGCGGACGTTTATTTTTGACTTGCTGGCGTCTGGTAGTTTGAGGGCTTCCCATCGGCCACAGAGTGCTTTCCGAACGCGCACGCTTCTCCGCTCCTTACCGGAAGTCACTGAGGAAGCGCTGCAGGTCATGGGAGTCGCCCAGCTTGGCCTTGCGCTGGTCGGCGCGCTTTCCCAGGCTGCTCCACGCCTGGTCCAGCTCGGTGCACTTTTCCTTCAGGTCCTCGGCCGACTCGGGGTGGGACTGGATCAGGCGCTCGGCTGTCTCCCCCAGGGAGTTGACCTATGGGAGCAGGGCAGCGGGTCAGCAAGTGAGGGACCCATACTGCCCAGTGGCGGCAGCCACGCTCAGCCTGGGGCCAGGACATCAGAGGGCGCTGTCACCATTCACCTTGTCACCAAGAGCTGCCAGATCCCTCTCAAAGCCCTCGTGCTTGCGCTGCAGGGCCTGGACGCTGGCCAGGTCATGGCCGTAATTGTCTGTGTTAAGAGCCTGATTCTTCTCTTCAATCCACTCTTTGGTTTCGTCGGCATCTCTGAGGGGAGACACACAGGCGGGTAAGGACCGCTGAGCACGGCCGCCCTGAGCACAGGACGAGGTAAGAACCGATCAGGCTGCGCCTGTGCACCGGTCAGCGGCTGCCACGAAGAAAGCAGATCACACGTTCATTCGCTCACTGTGTACCGAGCGTTCTACCCCATGACCCGCGACCCAGACGTCAACCAGATCGAAGTCCACGAGCGTAGGGACGGCCAAGGTCAGCGTGCCCCCAGCCCTGCGCCGCCCTTACCTGTGGAACCGCTGCACCTCGTGGGCGCTGCCCAGCAGCTGGCTGCGCTCCTCGGCCAGCTGCTGCAGGGACCGCCACCGCTCGTTCAGCTCCTGCAGGAGGACACGGTCAGCTCGGCCACCCCCTTGACTGCAGGCCCGCGCCAGGCTCGCATGCGGGGCAGACAACCAAGCGCCGGGCCCGGCGTGCGAGGAAAGGCTGCGCCCAGACCACCTCCCGCCTCCGACCTTCCCCGCTGAGACGTCCGCAGACGCTAGGGCGCGGCCGGGAAGGGAAGGGCTTCGCCCAATGTCAGCCGCGTCTAACAGCGGGAACGCTCCGGGAGCACCTGGCGGGACACCCCTCCGAAGCTGCGGGAGACGCGGTCGCTCACCCTCCCTCGAGTCCCCTGGCCTGGCGCCTGCCACGGAGCGACTGCTTCGTGAGCAATGGCCGTGGGCATAAATCCCAGAGCCTACTATCCCCGGGCACCAAGGCCACAGGGGCAGGAGCACGCGGGGCCCGCTGCCGGAAGACACCCAACACCGTGGGGCCCGGAAAGCGGCCACACCTCGCCTGGGAGGAGGCCAGGGAGGTAGTCCCTGCCTTCCGGACCCTACACTTCGTGCAGCTCCCGGCCCCGCTACCGCTGCAGGGAAGGCCAACTTTCCTGCTAAAACCTGGCGAGTTCCTGACCGGGAGAACCGACCACGCAGCCCTGCTGCCTGAGGAGAGCGGACATTTGCCCAGGACACACTCGGTCCCAGAGAGTGACTAGTGCGACAGCCGCAGTCAGGAGAAGGAAAACAGCGAAGGGAAGCGGGAGCCGAGGGGGCTGGCCGTGGTCTCTTACCTTGATGGAATTAAAGGTGGCCACGGTGTGAACCATCAGGCGAGCAGACTAGGAGGGGAGGGCAGAAGAGCAACACTAATCAAGTGTCCACCAATTAAGAGACAATTTTGAGAAGTGCGTGCCATTAGGTCCCAATTCTCCACCAAAATGATCTTAAAGGGTCACTGTCAAAATTCTGAGCAGCCAGTGGAAGGGCACGAAGCACCCAAGGGCACGATGTGATTAATCTCACTCGCTGAAGAACCAAGACAGAGTGATGACGACCACCATTAAACCAGTGGGCTGGTGGGGGGCGGGGCGCAGGCAGGGTCCCTCGGCGGAGCCTGGGACTCAGGACTGTGAGTTCGAGCCCCACATTGGAAGCAGAGATTACTCAAAAATAAAATCTTAAAAGGAAAACAAAACAAAACACCAGCTGGCTGGACAGAAAAAAAGAGCTCAAAGACTAAGTATCTGTGTCTTCTTTCCGTTCATGCTACAGAACAGTCCAGAAAACACCCAATTTAACAAACGCTGGCAGCTGAGACTGAATAAACACACCAAGAATTTCGTATCTCTTCTTGGCTACTGGGCTGCTGTTTTTTTCAACAGTGTCCCCTCAGACCAAAGGGCAACAACCTTAGCAAATTGAAATAGAACAAAACGAAACACTGAATTAACTTTCTTCTCAACAAGGTAGGAATCAGATGCCCCTTGGAATCTGAGCCCACCCACTTTAGTCTGAAAGAAACCCATTACGATGCCTGCAGTCTGCAAGTACATGGGGAAGAGGACAGGCCAGACTGGTCGGAAAGCAGGCTCGTCGGGTTCTCGGGAACACCCACGTGACGCTGCCAACCAGTGTGGGCGTGTGCGGGGTTCAGAACACACCTTTGTCTCCAATCCTTTTCCGAAATGGAAGGATTTTGTTTTGTTTTGTTTTAGGTGGCCCTGGTGTTTATCAAGGCATCCGAGACATACTTCTGCAAAAAATACTGTGACCAGAAAAACTGCCAGGAGGGAGGTCAGACGGGTAAGGCTGTTGCCCCTTCACATCACCAACGATCATCCATTTGCTACAGAGGAACAATCACGGTTGAGAAAAGGAGAGTGAGCTGAATCAAGGGGAAAAGGCCTGCTTCCTGCAACGTGGAGTGTTTGCAATGAGCAGAATGATCAGGGCCGGGAGGCACGAGAAGGCCAGAAGCAGGAGACCCTAGTCAAGCGCCCTCCCTGGTGTCGGGAACAATGTCTGCTGTGCTGTGTACGTCTTTTTGTTCGTCCTTTTACAACTCTCTGCGGCATCTGGTATCTTCCAAGAAGCATTCCACAGACCACCAGGGAAAGTGGCGAGGCAGAGGTAATGTCTTTGTTCCTGCTCTGGCCTTGGGGACTGCAATCCTGTGGGCGGGGCCACCTCTACAAAGTTTGTTCTGGCAGCGATGTGGGTCATTAATGCCATCGTACTGACCTTTTACATGGAACATCTTGCTCCCTCTAGGTTAAGGGCCACATTAAAAAAAATTTTTTTTTAAATGTTTATTTTTGAGAGAGAAGAACACGCGTGTGAGGGGGGAGGGGCAGAGAGAGAGGGAGACAGTCTGAAGCAGGCCCCCGGATGTGCACAGCCCTGGCCTGTCAGCAAAGAGCCTGACGCGGGGCTCCAACTCATGAGCCACGAGACCGTGACCTGAGCCGGTCAGACGCTTAGCTGCCTGAGCCCCCCTGGGTGCTCCAAGGGTCACATCTTCAGCCCTGACAGAGTCAAAGAATATAACGCCAGGGTAAAAAAGAAACTACCCCAAACAAGTTCAGAAATGATCGAAGACTCCCTAAGTACTCAGACCCAGCGGACAAACACATAAAGTATCTCGGTTCCTGAAAACCTTAAGAAACGATCATTTGGAAAGAGTTCTCACCTTCCACGGGGACGCGGTCTTAGAATCCGCTTCGTCCTATTGGGAGGAGGAAGCAGAGTTAGGCAGCCACTCCGGCAGCAGGAAACGATGTGCCCGCCCTGTGCCGCCTGAGGCGGGGGCCCCGAGCCACCGCCCAGGCCGGCACCCCTCTGGGAACCACGACTCATTGGGGCTCGAAGCACACCACAAGGCCGCTTAAGGGAAGCGAAGCCAGCAGAGAAGAGAGGAAAATTCTAGGTGTTTACAGAGTGGACGGAAATGAAGAGAACGAGGAAATTTAATAAGAAATCCGCCAACGTTTCTCTGTGTCCTACTCACAGGAGTCCCTGAAGAAAAATAATAAACCAACCCGAACAATTGTTGTGGAAAACGTTTTAGAAAACTGAGGAGAGAAATCATTTTTCTCTCTTCTGGAGAACGGAAATAAAAACCGATGTCTGCTATTCCCTTCCCACAGAGGTTTACACACAAAAGGTATCTCTGAGGTGCTACGAGGCTCAGGGACTATATTCCTCCTGGGATCTGGTCCCCAACACGATCAGGATCCGCACAGACTCACCCTGGGCATCATGCCGTACACCTCCTACAAGGAGAGAAGGAAAGGACGGTCACTGCCACGCCTGGACGCGGGGAGAGAATTAGAAAAAGACACAGGAAACGGCCAGAGGAACATGAGAGTCTAACAGACCAAGTGTTTGTACGTTAAACCTTTTCCCTAGGAAATGGGTGACTTTCCCGTAAGGGCTACGTAAGCAGTAAGCGACCTTCCCTACGTTAAATGGGCGTGTGGAGAAGACAGGAGCTACTTTTCCCCACTGTACGAAGGCAAACAAGTTGGTTCAGGGGGACAGAGGGGACCCGGCCCACCCTGGCCCCACCTCTGTGCTGCGGGCCACTGCGGGCCACGCTAGCAAGGTTCCAGCTCCCTGCTGGGAACGTGGCCCCCGTGCCGCACCCGGACACCCACCTGCTGCTGTGCCGCCTGCACCTCCTCTGCCATCAGACCCTCCGACTCCAGGTCTTCGGCCACCTTGTTAATGTCCTTCAGCCGTGACTCATTGGCCTTCAGGTCCTTTAAAGCCAAAGCACAATAACTAAGACTCGGCGAGTAATTCACAGGAGAAGGCGGGCGAAACATGTTCATAAGCTATGGTTTGAACCTACAAATTTCTGGTCAAGGAGTCTCCTATGAGCTAGTTTTTCTATTACGTGGGCAGTCACCCAAATCAGGAAATCCTGACTGTCACTATTGAGGAAGCAAGAAGAAAATAGGGCGCTGGGGAAGGTCGGTCTCAAATCTGCTGAATTAACTATAGGTCATAAACCATTATTCTGTCTGAATGGAAACCTACTTTTACTTTTTTTTTTTTTAAGTTTATTTATGTTGAAACAGAGAGAGTACAAGTGGGGGAGGGACAGAGAGAGAGGTGGGGGAGAGAGACGGAATCCCAAGCAGACTCTGTGCTGATGAGCCCCTATGCAGGATTCGAACCCACGAAACCATGAGGTCATGGCCTGAGCCGAAAGCAACCGATGGATGCTTAACCGACTGAGCCACCCAGGTGACCCCTGCTTTTACCTTTCTTTGGAGGAAAGATTGTGTTTTTATTTATTGATTGATTTTTTTAAAGTTCCTTACTTGGGAGAGAATGTGTGCATGCAAGCAAGCAGGGGAGAGGCAGAGGGAGAGAGAAAGAGAATCCCAAGCAGGCGCCATGCTGTCAGTGCAGAGTCCAACTCAGGGCTCAGATCTCATGCGGCAGGAGATCCTGATCTGAGCCGAAATCAAGAATTGGACCCTTGGGGCACCTGGGTGGCTCAGTCCCTTGAGCGTCCGGCTTCAGCTCAGGCCATGATCTCCCATCCATGGGTTCAAGCCCCATGTCGGGCTCTGTGCTGACAGCTCAGAACCTGGAGCCCACTTCAGATTCTGGGTCTCCCTCTCTCTCTGACCATCCCCTGCTCACTCTATGTCTCTCAAAAACATTTAAAAACATTAAAAAAAATTTTTAATGTGATGAAATTCTAATGCCAGCCCCTGTGGGAGAAAACGCCCCTCACCCACCTGACCTGGTTCTACAACTCTGAAACTGAGGGACGGATGCGTGAGATACCGTTTACGCACAACAATGGAACTCCATTGTGCCCTAGAAAGCCCTAGAGTCTGGAGACACGCTACAGAAACGAGCCTGGAGAAACATCATGCTCAGTGGGAGCAGTCAGACGGCACGGTCACATAACGTGTGGGTCGGCAGCATCCTTCTGAAGCAGAGGTGACCGTGGCACAGCACCGCACG